>JAQQSZ010002859.1:0-14619 GCA_028646595.1 Phalanger gymnotis
ACTGTGCCAGGTACTGGAGTCCCTAGCAATAAAAGTGAAATGCAGACACTCTTATCCTGCCAGAAAGCTGGCATGGACCTACCTATCCAGTTCAGTTTGATGGTCCACTCATAGAAGAAGATGAGTTTGCCTTTTCGATTGTTGATTGATGCCTCTCCATCAAGCTTGCTCACTTCTGTCACCTCACAGTTGCCCTCTTCACCTTGCACTTGGATCGCCAGAAACAGGGATTTCAGCTTATCAGTGGACCAGTTTGAAGCATCCCTCTCAGTCCTAGAAAGAGAAACATAACCATGGAACTCTCTCTCCACAGCAGCTGTCCTGGCTAAGGTTGGGGGCAGCTACTTAATTGGAGTCTCCGCTTGTCCAATAGAAAAAGATGGCAGGGTAAAAAAATGCATGAAAATCCCTACTATGTGAAAACTATGATCAACAGCTCCAGTTCGAGAGTGCTGCTTTCTGAAGGGGGACAATGCAGAAGGAAAGTTGAGAGTCAACATTTTGATAATTCCTGTATAGAACAAAGAGTGTGCCATCTTTGACACAAATGAGAAACAAATTACAGTAACATTTACACAGAACTTCAAGGTCTGCAAAGTGATTTACATACATTATCATTTGATATAAAAAACTCTGATATAGGTACAATACTCCAATTTTGCATATGAGTAAACCGAAGGTTCAGAGAATTTAAATCACTTATCAAGTCATCCAGCTACTAAATACCAAGGGATGGGATTCCAATAAACCCAGGACTTTCCTGAGTCCAAGTGAAGTGTCTGATCCAATACTACACCCTTCTCCCTCATTTACAAAGATGTTACTTATTACTGTGATGCCACTTGTTATCATGTACTCTGATATGAGTAACCTAACACTTAACCAATTCCCCTCATGATCAAGAGTAGGAATTTGTAAGATATCTACTAGAATTACAAGTACAATTTGTGGTTACGGTATTCGATAGAGTAACTGGTCACTTCAAGGCCTGAATTAGAGAGAGATCTGTACTCAAACTGAGCAATAGAAGTCACTGCATCAAACCTTGTGAAGGCAGAGGTGTCAAGCTCTAGGTCCACAAAACTCCCTAATGGAACCTGAACCAACTTAAAATGTAATTGGGAAATATTTAACAAAATAAATAAAAATAGAATACGATTTAGATAACGTTAACTTATGGTTCTGGCAGTCAATACAAGCCTGAGGGGATGTTTCTTTTGGAATCTGATACCACTGTTAAAGGAAATTGTGGGATGTTCTAAAAAAGCAAGGTGTTCACCCACTTTCAAAGCAACAAAGGTTATACAATATAGGGCTAATACAACGAATACTCCTTGTAGACATAGCTTCAAGGCATTAGTTCCTTTCACCCACATGTCAAAGAGCAACCAATTTAAGAAAAAGGAAATAAAAATCCATTGAGCATCTGTAAAACAAGGTGGTATGAATACACTGGTTTAAAAATAAAACTAAAAACTCATGCAATTCAACAAGTATTTGAGCACATATGTTGTAGTAGTAGTAGTAGTAGTAGTAGTAGTAGTAGTAGTAGGTGCTGTGGTGGGAATACAAGGAAAGCTTTGTCATCTATTCAATTCGCCAAATCTTTTAGTTGTAACAATAAGACACCATCCACCAAAAAAAAAAAACAAAACAAAACACTACAACAAAAGCACAAAGTGGTGTTAAGTACTTTGAGAGGCAGACACAAAGGATTCAGAGGAGAGACAGCATTTACAGCTTTTTAGGGTGTGTGTGTGTGTGTGACAAAGGAATGGAGAAGAGGAACGTTAAATTAAGGCTGCCTTAAGGAAATGACATTTGAGCTAGGCCTCGGAGGGAGAAGGAACTCCAGCAACAACGAAGAGGCCACTGGTTACCTAGCAAAGAACTCGAAACACCTCCCCACCACGAGCCTGCCCGGCCGGCAGCAATGGCCCGCCTCCCTCCGCCAAGGACTTTCGGATCCTTAAGAGGAGCAGGAAAGGGGGTAACCACAGACCTGAGGACTCCCCCCACACACACACAGTCTAGCAATTGGTGTGTCCCCCACCCTCCTCGCCATTATCCCCCCGGGGGCTTCGCTGCGGCGGACCCCATGCTGGTTCCCTAGGACGCTTTGCGCCTTCCCAACACGTGCGGGAAGGAAAATGTGCGCCCCCCAAAAGTCGGCCCCGCGGGCGCTCGGAGATAAAAGCGGGCCGGTACGGAGCTCGCGGACCCCGGCTTTCCAGGGGAGGGTATTTGCCTGGGGTCCTGGCGGGCACTTTCTCCAGGGGGTCACGCTTTGCCCAGCGAGCACCTCTTTCCTCCTCCCGTCTCCATAGTCCCCCGGCTCCGCAAGCGGCGAAGCCACCGTGCGGAGCTCTGCTCCGGGGCCACCCAGAGCCCAGGCCCCGGCCCCGGCTCCCTCTTCTTCCTTCCACTTACCAGTGCCAGTTATTGACGTTAGTAGCGTCTGCCCGCTCCTCCACGATCCAGCGTGGGTCACCCTCGCCCCACTTGGCCATCTGGTCTTGGATTCTGCCGCCGCAGGCTCCCGCACGGCCCCGGCCCCGGCCCCAGCCGCCCGGCAGCGCCTGGAAATTACTAGAAGCGGGCGCAGCGCCTCCCGGCTCGCTTTTCCCTCCACCTTCCCCCCCCCCCCCCCCCAACCCAACCTTCTCCGCTCCCCTTCCGCAAGCTTCCGGATCCTCCTCCGCCCCCTCCTCCTCCTCCTTCGGCCTACTTCCACCATGTACTTCCGCTCCAACTTTCCGCAGGATACGCGCCCCCGATTCTCAGGGTTCCGGCTTACCTCCCCACTTGTTAAACCGCCCCTCTCCCTCACGACAAGGGCATAGCTGCAATTACATACGGGGAAGGAACATTGGGTGGCCTATCGATGCTTCGCGCTGGAAACCTATCGCTCTTCTCCATGCCCCACCCCACCCTCCACTCATGGGGCAGTGAAAACAGTAAATTGTGCTCGCGAGGGTCTGTGGGAGTTGTAGTTTTTGTTTAACCGCCCACTCGAAGTCCGGCGGAAGGAGGCGTTGGAAAATAAGGAAGTGCCCCGAGCCCACCCGCCCTGCGCAATTATGTTTCTGGGCGTTGTAGTCCTCAGGGCCAAAGTCGAGGGCGAGCCGGTGAAAGGAGGGGGAAAGAGGAAAACGACAACTTCCAGCATGCCATGCAGCCGGACTCCCTCCTCCCCAGACGGTGCTCTCGTCCCTCTTCCCGTTACCTCTCGGCTGCACTGCGTGACGGCAAAGGCTCGGCGGGCTGAAGTTGAGTGACTGCTGCCGAGCCCTGAGAGGGAGGGGCTGATGCGGAAGAGGTAAGGGGTTCAGGCCACCCCTCGTCCCCTTAGCCCTTCGCTTCTCCCGCCGGCCACCGCGCGCTGCTTCCTGCGGCGTCTGGACATTCCCTGGTCCTCAAACTGACGGCCCCTTCCTTCACGTCCCTCTGGAGGGGGGGGCCTCCCATCCCCCTCGCGCGCCGACCGAGGTGTCTGGGGAAAAGGAAGGAAGAGGAGAGGAAGGGGGATCCTGAGGGAAGGCAGGGTCTGCTGAGGGACCCCCCCCCCCGATCTATCCCTTCTTGTCCCCCAGTATTCGCCCCACCCGAGCTTTCCCTCGCCCTCCTCCTGGCTCCTGCAGGCGGGCGGGGAAATGGCCTCTTTGCAGAGTTGTCTAGAGACTAGGCAACGGTCAGGTGGGGGGGGGCAGTAATAAAGTGACCGAGTGGATAGAGCCCAGAGGCAGGAGGATCTGAGTTCAAATTCAGCCTTAGACACTTAGATGCGGCATCCTGGGCAAGCCACTTCACCTCTGTTTGCCTCAGTTTCTTCATCTGTAACATGGGGATAATAATTGCACCTACCTCCAGGGTTATTGTGAGGATAAAATGAGATGTTTGTAAAGCGATTTCCGAGTGCTACTTGCTAGAGCTGGAAGAACCCATTGAGAGCTAGCCCAACTTGCTTTAGTATTTGCAAATATCTCGTTTAACCCTGGCAACGATCTTAGGAGGTAAGTACTGTCATTCCCATTTTACGGAGGAGGAAACTGACCCAGATAAAAAGTGAAGTGTCTTGAAGACTAATTTGAACCTAAGCTGTTTTGACTCCTGAGCAGTAGCACGGTTCCCCCTAGCTGCCTTTGCCTATGATGAGTAAACGTTGGATGTGAGATTCAAAGGCACGTTTCTCCCGAGCTTCCGAAGTCTCGTGCTATTTCCACGGTAGTGATCAGCCTCTCATGCAGTGGGGAACTGGAAGTCAAGACACATGGGTTCTAGTCCTTGCACTATTGAATTAAGAAGGTTAAACACATCTCCTCAGGCCTTACATCCTTCCCGTATGCAAAATGGATTAGATGAATTCTAAGGTCCTTTTTTTTGTTTTGTTTTGTTTTTGAGGGGGGGAAGGCAAAACAGTTGGGATTGACTTGTCCAGCTAAGGTGCTTTTCTATACTTAAGAGTCACAGGATTTTATTTTTAAATTTTTTTGGTATATTTTATTAAATAAGTCACTTCCCAATGCTTCCCACCCCCCATAGAACTGAATCTTTAAAAAAAAAATTATTTTGTTTTTTATTTCCCCCCTCATCTCTATTTCCCCAATATATTCCTCCCTCTTCCTTTCTCCACAGAGCCATCTATGTTAATGGAAAATAACAGTTCATCCAAATTAACACACTGACCAAATTGAATGGTGTATGCAGTGTTCTATAGACATAGTCCCATATGCCTGCAAAGAAGGAAGGCTGTGCCTTCCTTTCTCTTCTTTGGGACCAAGCTTAGTTATAATTTCACAGCATTCCATTTTGGTTGTTTTATTCTTCCCCATTCTTTCAGTTTACACTGTTGTATCATGTATTTTGTTTTCCTACTTCTGCTTACTTCGCCTTTGTTGTTCAGAAATTTTTCAGTCCTATCTCACTTTTCATGACCCCACTTGGGATTTTCTTGGCAACAATAACAGAATGGTTTGCCATTTCCTGCTCCAGCTCTTTTTACAGATGAGGAAACTGAGGTAAATAGGGTTAAGTACTTTGCTCGGGGCCACACAGCTAATAAGTGTCTGAGGCCAGATTTTAATTCAGGAAGATGAGTGTTCCTGACTCAGTTTGGCACTCTATCCACTTCGCCACCTAGCTGCCCCATTACTTCACCTTATGTCACATAAATCTTTGCATATTTCTCTTTATTCATCTTTTCTTTCATGTCATTTCTTTTCATTCATGTGCCATAATTGTCTATTCCACAATTAGTGGGCTCTGTTTCCTAATCTTTGCTACTACAAAAAGTACTGTTATACTTGGTGTATATTGGTACCATTTTATTGTTGCCCTCCTTGGGATATATGTGGAGCAAAGGGGTCTTTGGGTCAAAGGGTATGGACATTTTAGTCCATTTCTCATTGTAATTCCAAATTGCTTTCCAGAATGATCAGACCAGTTCATACCGACAGTGTATTAATTTGTGTTTTTCTGCACATCCTCCAACATTGACTATTTACATCTTATGTGATTTTTGCCAATTTACTGAGCATGAGAGGAAACCTCCATTATTTTGATTTCCTTTTCTCTAATTATTAGTGATTTGGATCAGTTTACAGGATCTTAGAGGTCATAGTGGAAAGAAGTAAGATTTTGAGTTAAAGAATTTGAGTCAAGTTTAAATCCAGCTCCTCTGTTTCCTAGCTATTCGAAGTTGGACAAATCACTTAACTTCACTGAGCCTCGAGTTTCATTGTCTGCAAAATGAGAGGGTTGGGCTAGCCCTCTATGGGTTCTTCCAGTTCTAGATCTTGTAAACTCAGGGTTGGAAAGTGTGTTAGAGCACCTATAATGGATTTTAATAAGAGGTGCCCAGCTCCTTTTCTTTACTGAGATCCCTGGACTAAATCCTTTGATCGCCATTGGAAAGTGTTTTCTGTAGCTTCCCATGAATTTTTTTGTTGTGTTCCAAAACAGAAGCTTTATATTCTTTTTATTATTTTACTGTTCCAAATTCTTTTATTCTATTTCTTATTTTATGTCTGTTATTTTGCTCTTCTTTGTTATTTTACTGTGTCTCGATCTGTTGTCTTTCCATCATTCTCTTTCCACATTGATTGGTGTTCCCATCATATTGTCTTCATCTTCAATAGCTGCATCTCTGATGTCTCTGGTGGTATACCATTATGCAGCTTATAGACTCTCAAAAAAGTACTTGTCGGTGAAATGACAGAAAATGAAAAGACTTTTAAGTATTACAGATCGTGAGGGTGCAGGCTTTAACTTCTCCTCAGTTTGCAGACTGGTCCCTTGGTGCACAGCATGCTTGGGACTCTTGGAGTTTCACTTGCTAATAAGCAAGATCTGTTTTGATTTTTACCCAGAGGACTTATTAAGTTCCTGAAGTCAATTTGACTCCAATAAATCAAATCTGTAACTCCCCTATCAAGTTAGTGTAATTAGACCCTAAAATGCCTGTGGCCACCAGAAAGCAGCTTAAACTGGGCCGATGCTTCACTTTGAAGAATGCTTCCTCAGAGGGGCCATAGAAATGCCAAGTAAGAGGCAAGCAGAGTTGGATGTTCTTGGAGCTGCTGTTATTTGCTTGTTAGTGTTGTTGTATTTTTATTTATTCATTTCTTGCTCTTTAGTTATTGGCTTACACTATAGTTTTCCAAGAACCTTTCCAAGCCAATTGCCATGAGTGGTTTAGGTAGCATTGTGGACAGAACTTCCTGTTTAGGGCTAAAACATTACTTTTTGATGGGTGCCTTTTGTTGTGTGCCTGGCCAGTACAGCTTTTTAACATGTCTTTTGCCATACAAAAGCCTCACTTCCCAAACATTTAGAATACAATTGAAAGTAAATTAAGTGGAAATTGAGTAGAAAGGAACAGCACTGGTAGTTCTGTTTGCTGTGTAGTATTCATTCAGTTAGCCCTGATTGCCTAGTTCATACATTCAGAGTTCTTGTGGTAGCCTTCTTGTCCTTTCATCCTTTACTCACTCAGCATTTATTTACTGCCTTTATTTTGGTTTTTTTTGGACCATATTGGTGATTTTATAAGCATTGGGGGCTTATGATAGGAACTTCTCTATCTGTGCCATTTTTCTCTGCAGCTTGCAGAATTTCCTGGGAGTATTGAGAGATTATAACTTGCTTAGTGTCTGTCACACAGCCACATACAACAGAGGCAGGGCTTGAATCCCGGGCTTCTTGACTCTGGACAACTTTGTCCACTTCTGCCCACTTGCTAGCCCTTCACCTAAGATTCTGTGTGTCTTTCTCCTAAAGTTGAGTGTAAGCTCCTTGAGGTTATTTCTTCTTGGAATTTCTCTCAGAACCTATCCGAGCATCTTGCGTGTAGTAGATACTTGGCCAATATCTACTATTTGATGAAATAGTTGTGGCACAGTGCAGAGCACTGGCGCTAGAGTCAGAGGACCTGTATTCATATCCAGCTCTGACATTTGTGTAACCCTGAACAAAGTCACCTGACCTTTTTGGTTGTCAGTTTCCTCATCTATAAAATGAGGAGGTTGGACTAGAATCTCATCCTTAATAAAATAATAATAATTAAATATAAAATAGTCCTTAATAAAAGGATTTGCTTGGTGAAGTTTAGATTCAGTTGAGGTCACAGGTTTCTCACCCCTGGGCTAGGTAGCCTCTGAGGTCGCTTCTGGTCTAAAACTGTATGACCTTGGACACTCACTTAACCTTTCTTGGTCCCAGTTTCCTTATATGTAAAAAAGGAGTTAGCCTAGGTGGCCTCTGATCTATATCTGTGACCCAGTGATGAGCTAAAACTTAAGTATTGTATTTATGTTGAAGAACCAATGAATCGTCTATACATGGCAGATGCAGAGATTCTGCCGTCAGGAGTAGGAAAGGTAATAGTACTAATAATAACAAACATTGCTAGGATTTCTGGAGTGCTGTAAGGTTTGCAGAGTACTTTACATAAATTAACTCATGTGATCCTCACAACAGCCCCTGTGAGGTAGGTACTGTTATAATTCCCATTTTCCAGATAGGAAGCCGAGGATGGGGGCGGGGCAGTAAAATGACTCGCTCTGCTGGATATCTGAGATGGAATTTGAAGGCAGGTCTTTCTGACTCTAAGTCATATACTTTGTCTCTTTCATCACATTGTTACCTAGGTGCTCTAGGCAAGTGTATCTTTCCCAAGTTCTTTCATCTTGCCCTGCCTTCTGAGGATCAGGAGTTAAAAAAAAAAAACAAAAACAAAAAAACCAAACTTCTAGTGCTTTAGAATAAATTTGGGGGAATCAGAGGGGCATTTGTATCTTTTTTTTACCTTATGTAGTTCAGATCTAAATAATGCTTTAATGTTGACAAAGCACTTTCCTCACAAAAACCCTGTTAGGTTGCACAAGTATTATTATCCCTATTTGCAAATGTAACTTAGGAGGAAGTAAAACGAGCTCTAATAGCTGGCACAAGTCAAAACGTCAATTAAAGGCCAAGACTCCTATGACTGTGTTTGAAACATTCTTTCTACAGCATCAAGCTGCGTTTAAGCTGCCTTTCTAAGAATGTTTCTTTTCTCCCTGCCTCAGATGAATCGGACAAAAGTTGATGAGGAAGAATACTGGCACAGCTCCAAGTTCAAGGCTTTCACGTTTGATGATGATGATGATGAACTCTCTCAGGTAGGTTGCCAAGTACATGACAGACACTGGGCAGACTGCTAGTCAGAAACTCACTCTATCAGCATTGTAGCTGGCCTTACTCTTAAAACCGTCTTCCACGGAGATTTCTGTCCAGTAACTGTGATCTTGGACATGTTACTTATTATCTCTGAGTCTCAATTTTCTCATCTGTTAAATGGAGTTGAACTAAATAATTTCTGAGGTTTCTTCTAGCCCTCACATTGAATTCTATGAAATACCAGTCAGAAAACCCACAGGAAAAATGTTAGGAAAGAAGTAATAGGAAGAAATAGGAAGAAAAAAGATCAACTTTTGTTTTAAATTTTTATCAGTATTTAAACATTTTGTATTTCTTACTGTATCCCATTCCTTCCCCTCCGAAAGCCAGTTCATAAAAAAAAATTAAAAAGAACAAGTTAAAAAGTGCATTAAGTGCTGTCTTCCCACAACTCCCAATGCTGACTGTTTACATCTTTTGTCATCTTTGCCAATTCGCTGGATGTTAGGTGAGTCCTCTGGGTTGTTTCGATTTGCATTTTTCTTATACTTAGTAATTTGGAGCATTGTCATATACCTGTTAGTAGTTTGCATTTCCTTATTGGAGAACTGTTTGTTCTTATCTTTTGGCCACTTTGGAAAATGGCCTTTGGTCTTAACATATTTCTATTAATTTTCTATACATTTGGATTGTTGTTGTTCAGTCGCGTCTGACTCTTCATGATCCCATTTGGAGTTTTCTTGGCAAAGATAATGAAGTGGTTTGCCATTTCCTTCTCCAGCTCATTTGTTTTTAGTTTGTTTTTTTTTTTTGGTCAGGGCAGTTGGGGTTAAGTGACTTGCCCAAGGTCACACAGCTAGTAAATGTGTCAAGTGTCTGAGGTCAGATTTGAACTCAGGTCCTCCTGACTCTGAGGCCAGTACTCTACTCTCTGTGCCATCTAGCTGCCCCACTCTCCAGCTCATTTTACAGATGAGGAAACTGAGGCAAACAGTTAAGTGTCTTGCCCAGAGTCATGCAGCTAGTGAGTGTCTGAGCCCAGATTGGAACTCAGGAAGATGAGTCTTCTCTACTCCAGGCCCGGCTTTCTATCTGCTGTGCCACCATAGCCCCATATGTTCAGACATTAAACCCTTATTAGGAATATTTGATAGAAAGATTTTTCTTCTCAGGCAACTACTTCTCTCCATATCCTATTTGCAATGATTTCGTTCACATAAAACAATTTTCCCTTTTAAGAAAAAAAGGGTCTTCTTTGTGTAAGGCATTGTGCAAGGGATAGGAATACAAATAAAAACAATAATCTTTGTTTTCAGCGAGCATACATTCTAATAAGGGAATATAAGATATGCACAACTGCGGGGGTCGCTGGTAGTCCATGGTGTATACATGGTAGTCCAGTGAGAGACAAAGCACTAATAACTTGGAGGACCAGAAAAGACTTCACCCAGGATTTAGTCCGGAAATAGGCTAAATATTCTAAGAAACAGAGACTGGAGTGTATTCTAGGCATGAGGAACAATTGGAGATGGAGTGCTGAGTTTGGGGACCAGCTAGTAGGATTGTTTGTTTACATAAAGGGAAATAAAATGAAATTAGATAAATAAAGATAGATAAAAGATAGAGGAAGTTTTATTTTTCCTGGAGACAAAATAGGGACTCACTGAAGCTTTTTGAGCAGGCCAATGACTTAGAAACATGATTTTGGTATTTGGATGGGTTGGAAGAGGGAAGAAACTGAAAGCAGGAAGCACAGTTAGGAGCCTATTGCAATAATCCAAGCTAGAGATGATGAAAATCTGAATTAGGGTATTGGCTATGTGAGTAAAGAGAAAAGGACAAATGTGTGATATATTGTAGAAGTATAATCAGCTGGATTTTGCAACTGATTAGATATGGGGGAAAGTCAGTGAAGAGTTGAGGTTCCGATCCTGGATAAGTGGAAAGATGATGATACACAATAGAACTAGGGGAAAAAATTGTGTGTGAGGGAGAAAGTAGGGATTAGGGCAAAATACGCTATTTTGGACATGTTGAGTTTGAAATGACTGTGGTATCCATGTGGAAATGTTCATACAGTAGGCATTGGGTGATTTGAGACTGGAGCTCAGGAAAGAGGTTAGGATTATATACATAGATTTGGGAGTTATCTGAATAGAGATAATAATTGAGCACATGCTGATGGGATCCCTGAGAGTAAGGGATAGAAGACCCAGAGAGTTACTCTAAAAGATAAAACAAAGGTTCAAGAGGAATGGGGGGAGGGAAGAATAGAAAAATATGATGTTCCGATCAGAAGAGAATTTCAGACTCCTGGATCACGGAAGCACCATCTATTTTTTGTGATTTAATATTTTATTTTTTTACCCAATCAATTTTTAACATTCTTTTTTTTTAAATTTTCCAAATTCCCTTCCTTTTTCTACCCTTCCCCTGAATTGAGAAGGCAGGCACTTTGATATACATGGGCAGTCATGCAAAACATTTCTACATTAATCATGTTGTGGGAAAAAACACTGACCAAAACAAACAAAAAGGAAAAATAAAGAAAGTAAATAGGAACACTAATGCATTCTTGTTGGAGTTGTGAACTGATCCAGCCATTCCAGAGAGCAATTTGGAACTATGCCCAAAGGGCTATAAAACTGTGTATTCCCTTTGACCCAAGAATACCAACCACTTCTAGATCTGTATCCTGAAAAGGTCACAAAAATGGGAAAAGGACCTACATGTACAAAAATATTTATAGCAACTGTTTTTGTGGTGGCAAAGAATTGGAAATTGAGGGGACGTCCATCATTTGGGGAATGGCTGAACAAGTTGTGGTATATGAATGTAATGAAATACTATTGTGCTATGAGAAATGATGAGCAGGCTTATTTCAGAAAAACCTGGAAAGACTTATATGAACTGATGTTGAGTGAAATGAGCAGAACCAGGAGAACATTGTATACAGTAACAACCACATTGTGCAATGACTGACTTTGATAGCTTTAGCTCTTCTCAGCAATGGAAGGATCTAAGACAAATCCAAAAGACTCATGATGGAAAATTCTGTCCACGTCCAGAGAAAGAACTTTGGAGCCTGAATGCAGATGGAAGTATACTCTTTGCTCTCCTTTTCTTTTGTTATTTTGTTTTGTTTCTTCTTTCCCATGGTTCCTCCCATTAGTTCTGATTCTTCTTTATATCATGACTAATGTGAAAATATGTTTAATATGAATATATAAGTAGAGTCTATGTCTGCACACTGTCTTGGGGAGTGGGGAGGACAGGGACGGGGAGACAATTTAAAACTCAAAATCTTATGGAAGTGAATGTTGAAAACTAAAAATAAATTAGTTATAAAAAAAGAAAAAGAAAGCAAAGAAAAAGTATGCTTTGATCTGCATTCAGACTCCATGAGTTATTTTTCTGGAGATGAAGAACATTTTTCATCTTAAGTCATTCAGAATTATCTTGAATTGTTGTATTGCTGAGAATAGCTAAGTCATCCACAGTTGATCATAGTACAATATTGCTGTTGCTGTGTACAATGTTCTCCTGGTTCTGCTCATTTCATCTTGCATCAGTTCATGTAAATCTTTCCTGGTTTTTTTGAGAGCATCCTGCTCATCATTTCTAGTATTCCATCACAAGTATATACAACACCTTGCTTAGCTGTTCCCCAGTTGATGGACATCCCCTCAATTTTCAATTCTTTACCATTATTAAAAGAGCTGCTATAAATGTTTCTGTACATATAGGTCCTTTTCCTCTTTTTCTTTTTTAAGTCAGTTTAGGATATAGACCTAGTACTGATACTGCTTGGTCAAAGGGTATGCATGGTTTTGTAGCCCTTTGGATATAGTTTCCAATTACTCTACAGAATGGTTAAATCAGTATACAACTTCACCAACAGTGCATTAGTGCCTCAGTTTTCCCACATCAACTCCAGTGTTTGTCATTTTCCATTTCTGTTATCTTAGCCAATTTGACAGGTGGTAGCTCAAAGTTGTTTTAATTTGCATTTCTTTAATCAATAGTGATTTAGAGCATTTTTCACATGATTATAGATAGCTTTGATTACTTTGAAAACTTCCTGTTCGTATCATTTGACCACTTATCAATTGAGGAATGGCTCTTATTTTTATAAATTTGACTCAGTTCTCTACATATTTAAGAAATCAGATCTTTATTAGAGAAACTTGGTATAAAATTTTTTCACAATTATGATTATTAACTGTGTATTTCCCTCCATCCTATTTTCTGGCACCATTTATTGGTGGTAATATTTTAAGATATCTTTGTGGGTAACTGAAGTGGCATAAATATGAAGGTGCTAAAAGTTAAGAAGTCTGATGAATTGAGAAGGTGGGGTGTTCAAAGGGATATAAAGATGTATTTTACAATCCCTTTAGGTGAGGGTCGGGGTCAGGGGTATTGAACTCTTTGAGCAGCTAGGAGCAAGAGTGATTTGGTGGCTAGAGGGTTACAGCAACAAGGATCTAGGCTGGGAGATGTAGGTAGATTGAGTGAACCTTGAAAGAGAAGTTGCCGAGTGAATGTGGTAGAGGGAGGATTGGGCAGTGATTCTAAGAAGAAGTATGTCTATTTCTCCTAGTTATTTGTTAGCTGCATTAGAGAAGGAGCAGCTCATGCTGGAGATAGTGGTCAGGAATGCAGTTTCTTCCAGAGGGGGTCAGATTTTCATGTATGAAATGGAAAGAGTGTGAGGAGCAGCAGCAGCTTAAGGTGACAGAGTTTTTGCTAACAGCAGAACATGGGTTCAGGAAGACAAATCAGAAGAGATGGGCAGGGGAGAGTAGTAACTGGATAGGATGAAAAAGTGGGGAATAGACCGAGATTTTCATTTGAGTCTAATATGAGTTCAAAAATCAGCTTCACAAATAAAGAAGGAATCTAATGAGTGATATCCTCTACATCTTAGTAATGGAAAAACTCACTGAATCTCCAAGAGGAACTTGGTCACATAACAAGTTACACAAACAATTCTAGCTTGGATGAGAACTTGAAAGCCCCTGATAATTTCAAATTTATTCTATGAAACCTGACCTATAGCTCCTGTAATCAATCCCTTTTGTCAGTTTTCTTTTTGAGAATTTTGGATGTATTAAATGAAATTCTTTAAGTACTAATCATTTAGCCTTTTGGCTTTATGTCCCAAATTCCTCTGGTTTCATCTTGCTAAATAAGTTTGGGTGCTGATGGAGGGCAGTAGGAGGAAGAGGTGACTTGGATTCTCAGATTTCTGTCCATTTGCAGTTGAAGGAGTCCAAGCGGGCAGTGAACAGCCTTCGGGACATTGTGGATGATGATGACGATGACCTGGAGAGGGTTAGCTGGAGTGGAGAACCTGTGGGGAGTAAGTAGAATAAATACAAGGCAGTCATCCTCAGTATTTATGTCTTTTAATAGAGAACTTGCCTGCCTAAGCTAATGTCTCTCCCTTCCCTTCCTTCTCTACTTTCAAAATTCAGTCACTTTAAAAGTCTATGCTTGACTGGGGAGCTTCTAAAGAGACAGATGATCATAGGATAATAGATTTAGAGGTGGAAGTAACCATAAAAGCCTTCTAGTCTACCCTCTTCCTTTTACAGATGAGGAAAGTAAGATTTAAGAGAGGTTAAGTGACTTGTCCATGGTCACAAAGCTTATATGTGTAAGAAGCAGGATTTGAACCCAAGCCCTCCTGACTAGCAAGTTTTATCCACACTACCTCTTTTAGGGCCCGTGAAAGATATAATAAAGAGCTTTTCTGTCTCCATTTTTTTTTTATTAATTTGAGATTGGCTCTCCCTATCTTTTGTATTTTTTTAATTTTACACTTTTTTTCAGTTTATTATTTAATATATTTAGTTTTCAGCATTGATTTTCACAAGTTTGAATTACAAATTTTCTCCCCATTTCTACCCTCCCCCCCACTCCAAGATAGCATATATTCTGGTTGCCCTGTTCCCC
>JAQQSZ010002860.1:0-14619 GCA_028646595.1 Phalanger gymnotis
TTTGTGGGTTCTGCAGCTCTAGAATTGGTTCAGAGCCATTTTTTATAGGTTTTTAGAGGGACTTGGTGGAGAGCTCATGCCAGTCACTGCTTTCCAGCCGCCATCTTCCCAGGACCTGTCCTTCCTTTTCCAAGATGACCAGTGACATCACTGGGTGATGTTTTGACTTGTGTGTGAATTAGATTTATGTGAGGCAGAATTGCACAAAGTTGCCAGCCTCACTCATTCTTCCAGAGTCATCAAAGTCCAGTGATAAGATAAATTAGGATTACTGGCCTTGGCCTGGGATGCAGTGGGTGATCTCAGCATCTTTGATGTCTAACCAAGCTCTAAGTGCTCCACAAAACATGCTTCAGCTACCTTCATGTCTACTGGAACAAATTTCACTCATATGCCCATTCCAAAGGAGAAGTCTTCATATATTTGGGGTACATATCCCCCTGCCTCAATGATGGGTTTGAAACTTGTCAGTTTTCTTCCACTTGTCTACTGAGATGGTTTTACCAGGGTATGACCACTATGTACCATGTTGCTTTTTGGAGCCACAGGTGAGAGTTATGTGACCAGTTGGACACAGCTCTGATTACCATTACACATGCACGTGTTATGTACTTAATAAACACATTTTTCCCCTTCTTATTCCTTTCCCTTTGGCAGTAGTTTATAATGGGAACCCCAGGTATCTTGTCAAGTGTGACCATAGAAAACACACAATTGGGTATATGCAAAATTATTAGTGAAAATAATTTTAACCTGGAAGGGACTTAAATCATCATCTAGTAATCCTTTCATTTTGCAGGTAAGGAAACTGAGGCTCAGTGAGGGGGAGGGCTTAACATATGGTGCTACCAAAAAATACTTTTGGATTACATCAGTTAAACATTACAAGATTCTATTGTTATTCTATTAGATTCAGGACAAATGAACAACAAGAACAACATTTCCTAATATACTTTAGTATAGTTCCAGAGTCAGGATGGGCACCGAGGGGAAAGAGAAGCCTGCATTTTTAGTTGTTGTTGAGTAGGTCTTAGAAATTCAAGATTATTTTGTTGTATGAGCATGATCTATCAATTTTAGAATAATGAAGTGAAGCAAAGGTCGAATTTTTAAGAGATGGGATGCAAGAAGTGATGACTATACAATAATCCTATTAGCTTCCCACCACTTTAATTTCATTTTATTGAGTTTAACAATGTGAGGGTGAAAGGGTAACTGCATTCTTTTCTCTAACACCCATGTTTCTCTAGTCCCCAGAGCACAGCATTACATTTAAGAACTGCTGTAATTGCATTAGTAATGAAAGTGTATTGTCCAAGTAATCATCACCTTCTTTTATACTTTGCAGAATCAGCTAAAATAGGTGGAAGCTAGTTTAGTAACTCTTTCTTGCTTAGTAGGACTTTTTTGACTCACACCTTAAAATAAAATAATCTGAAAAGTACAGTTTTATATAACATAGTGTGGTCTGATGTTGGAGATTATAATGACCTCAACTAAGAGATTATTACTGACTATTGTCAGAGAAGAACTCACAACTTAAACTGAACCTCCAAATTCTGACCTATTTTTCTTTTTTTCATATCTTTTTTTTATGAATTGAGTGACAAGGCAGACTTCTCAATGCAAATTCATCTTAGGTAGGAAAGTAACACAAAGCATCCAGAAAAAAATATCATCAGCATCATCTCCTCTTAACCACCAGTGGATTGTAATTTCCATGAGGGACCGTGTTGTGGTCGCCCTTGTCTAGGCAGAGCCTGCATAAGTGCCTTGCACACAGTGGGCACTTAATAAATGCTTGCTAAATTGAATTTCAGTTGAAATTTGTATTTAAAACACTTGTTTGTAGCATTTTTAATATTCAGAGTGCATTATAATGAATAGAGGAATGCAAATTCAAACAACTCTGAGGTACCACCTCATAAATAGCAGATTGTCTAATATGACAGAAAAGCAAAAATGGCAAATATTGGAGGGGATGTGGGAAAATTGAGATACCAATGGAGTTGTGAACTGATCCAACCATTCAGGAGAGCCATTTGGAACTATGCCTAAAGGGCTATAAAACTGTGCATACTCTTTGACCCAGCAACACTACTACTACTTCAAAACAAAAAAAAATAAAAAAGGGAAAAAAGACATATATGTACAAAAATATTTATAGCAGTTCTTTTTGCGGTGGCAAAGAATTAGAAATTGAGGAGATGGCCATCAATAGGGGAATGGCTGAATAAGTTGTTGTATATGTTCGTGATGAAATACTATTATGCTTTTAAGAAATAAAGATCATGATGGTTTCAGAAAAACCCAGAAAAAGGACAGCTAAGTGGAACAGTGGATAGAGTACACTGGTCCTGGAGCCAGGAGGACCTGAATTCAAATGCAGACTCTGATACTGACTAGCTATATGACCCTGGGCAAGTCACTTAAGCCTTGTTGCTAAGAAGGGAAGAAAGGAAGGAAAGAAGGATCGAAGGAAGAAGGAAGGAAAGAAGGAAAAAGAAAAGAAAAGAAAAAATGAAGTAAAGAGAATAGTATACACAATAGCAGCAATATTGTATGTTGATCAACTGTGAATGACCTGGCTATTCTTAGCCTTAAAATAATGTAAGACAATTAAAATGGACTTATGATGAAAAATGTTATTCACCTCCAGAAAAATAATTGAAGTCTGAATGCAGAGGGAAACTTTTTTTAACTTTCCTTATTTTTCTTGCATTTTGTTTCGTTTGTTTTTGGTCTGTGTTTTCTTTCACAACATGATTAATGTGCAAATGTGCTTTGCATAACTGAACATGTATAGTCTATAACCAATATCTTGCTTTCTCAATGAGAGGAGAAAGGAGAGGAGAAGGAAGAGAATTTGTAACTCAAAATTAAAAAAAAATGAATGTTAAAATCTCCTACATGTAATTGGGGAAAATAAAATATTTTTTAAATATTAGGAGTACATTTAAACACTTACTGAGACATCTTTCCAGATAAGGAAGCTTAGGAGACTATTGCCATGTATGCATATGGAGGGTGTCTCCTCCCCAACTTGAGTGTGTGCAAATATCCTCTGATTACCTCCTGTTGGCCATGTTGACTGTGTTCATATTGTGATGACAAAAAGTTTTTTAAATGACTGCTGAGCAAGAACTCCAAGAATATATTGAGGACATGATCCTTGCTCTTCAGGCCTCTTTTCCTTAGTGGCTTTTGTGTAAGGAACGCAACTGTCATCAGCTTTATTTCCTTTTTTTGTGTTTTTTTGTTGTTATTTTTCTCTTTCTGTTAGATTTATTAAGGTTTGAAAAGGGGTTGTTGAAGTCCCCAATTACTTTTTAATTCAATTAGCTCTTCCTTTAAGGATTTAGATGCTATGGCATTCAATATATTATATATAAGCGTAAAAGGAAGGTACATGATCTTCTACATACAGCAGGTCTAAATGACTGAGGGGTCTGGCAGACTTCTCATTTTTAGATAACTCAACCTCAACCTACAACTTGAAGCACCACTGTGTTTACCTTTACTCTCCCAAGCTCTATATTGATCAAAGAATATGTTTCAGTTATTCATTCCTCACTAATAAACTTGAAATCTTTATCTCATTAATTGATCTATGCCAATTTATTAAGTATTAATTATTAAATGAAATATGGAAACTTTTCCCAATAGTAATTATCTTATTCATCTATAACTAAATATTAACATTCTCATACATAAAATTTAGCAAGTGGAATCAATAATAAAGATAAAAATACTTATAACTATATATAATGTTCTGTCTATGGCTTGCCTAACAGACAAACTCTCAATATATCAGTAGTTGACTCTTCTTCACTTGTCTGTAAACTCACTCTCAAATAATTTACCTCATGTCAGAAAATGATTAAAGTGTCTTAAATACATTCTTAATATTTTTCTTCAAGATTAAATATAGATTTTGGAATCACTTGCATAGAGTCGGTTCTTAAAGTCAGAAAAAGGGAGTGTATTTGGTGAAAAAAGGTGAAAAAGACCAAAGATATGGGACTTTATGCCTCAACAAGAGGAGGTGAATTTAGCACAGGAGAAAGGGAAGGAGGAGGAAGAAAAGAAATAAAAGGGAAATCCAGGAAGGAGAGCATGATGTCTCTGAAGCTAATGGAAGAGAAAATATCCAAGATAAAGGAGTGATTAACATTATCAAATGGAAAATAGGACTGAAAAAATCTATTGGCTTTGTCAATTATGAGACTGTTGAACCCTTTTAAGAGCATTATCAAAGGAATAGTAGAGTCAGAAGCTATTTTAAAATGGGTAAAGGGATCTCCAGAGGCAGTTCAAGGGAATAAATGTGAAACTTACTGCACTCTGGCCATAATGCTTTCTGAGGCAGTGGCTTGCCAGGTCTCTAGCCAAACTGGTGACCCTTTGGTGTTTTCTTGGCAAAAATACTGAAGCTGTTTTCCTTTTCCAGCTCATTTTACAGATGAAGAAACTGAGGCAAACTGATAAGTTTCTTTCCCGGGGTCACACAGCTAGTAAGTGATTGAGGCCAGGTTTGCACTCAGATCCTCCTGATTCCAGGTCCAACACCTTATTTGCTACACCACTTAGCTGTTCCTATCTTTCCAGGAAAACCCCAAATGGCATCATGAAGTATCTCACATGACTAATTGACTAAACAACAAATCTAAATCTTAGTTAATTTCCATAGGTGAGATTTCAGGTTATCAGTTTATCCCAGGGGAGGTAGTACATTTAAAGAGTTTAAACCATGTCAAGCTGCAGATGGAAAATAACATTTTTTACATCTCTAAGAATGCATGAATGCTTCTCCTTTATATGAATTCTAAATCTCCCATTCCGAACTCATTTTCTGAAATGTCTCTGTTTTCTGGGGGCCATCAGAAAAGATTTGATCTCTTTTACATGATATACTTAAAAATAACTATAATCTTGGTCCTTGTTCCCCCCAAATTCTCCTCTCATTCAAATAAAATACCTCAAAGTCCTTCTATCGACACTCATTTAGCTTTTTTTCCAGTCCTTTCCACCCCATCCCTACCAGACTGTATTCTCTTCTTTGGTTGTGTTCTACTTTGTCCATATTATTAAAATATGGTACCTAATTAGAGATAAAGATGAGGATTTATTAGGCTTAAGATTATGTTGGTTTAAGGAAGTCCCAGGTAAGGAAATCTCTTCTTTCAAGCACATAAGTATTTTGTCTGCAAATTATAGTGTTAGAGAAATGCACTGAAAGTTTAGATAATTGATACAAGATCAATACAGCCAATATTTGTCAGAGGCAGGTGTTGAACCTAGGTGTAAGACAGGTAACAATAGCTTACAGGATAGCTGCTAGCACAGGTTCACTCTTGATCTGGTCAGGCAGGAAAGACAGCTCCAAAGGGGTCAACAATCTTAATTTATTCTAGTCTAGTCTTCTCAGAGGGGTTGCTGATAATGAGAGCACAAACTCTTACGGCATTCCCTAATCACTCTTCTCACAGGGGCCAGAGTCTTGATGACCCCTACACTTGATGGGGTCAATTGAGATAGGCATAGCTTCTGCACTCTTCTAAATCCCCTCAAGCCTTAGTGGGGGGGGGGAAATTGAGGCAAACACAGATTTTCCCCCAGCCTTGATGGGGGCCTGTCAAGGCACACACAGCATTCCAGCTTGTGCATTCAACCCTAAAGTTTCCCCACTCCTTGACAGGTGCCCACTTTCTTTATAGGGCATCAGACAAAGAAGGCATATTGCCGGCGATAGCCTCACAAGTTTATAACCCCTCATCTCTATATCTCACTGCATAGTCACAGTGGATGTTGACGATTTAAGCACAAATGTTTACATTATTTATCGTTATATAATTCTGTGCAAGCATGGTGGAGATATTTTGAACCATAATTGTGGGATCTCATATCTAATACCTGGGAATAAAAGATTGTTATGGCTATGGATCCTGGGAAACTGAACTCTAAAAAATAATAACAAAAATCCACTTTACACATGCTAAAATCCACCTTATTTACACCAGGTCTTCCTGATTTTGAGGCCTGCTTTCAAGTTACTACTTCATCCTAGCTTTCTGCTACCCAGAACTTAACAAAATTTGCAATATGTGGTAGGAGCAGAGCAGAATAGAGTTGTATGCCATCATTCTTCTTCACAACAATTATTTTATTCTAATCTAATTTTCTTTTCAAGGCCTTGCTGCAATTTAGGTGTCTTTTGATTATGAGCAGCATGATTAGGTTCTGATCCACCATTTTAGTAACCATGTCAAAAAAGGAGTATATCATTGGATTTGATTTGATCTTGAACACATATTGAGATTATTGGCTACTTTTTGAAGTAATTTCAGGAGAAATTAAACAAAATATGATATAAATATTTATCAGCATCACTCTCATTCTGTACTCATGCAATTTATTTTTTTAAATCCAGATGTGGGGCTTTATTATTATTCTTACCAAAATTAATCTATTATATTTTGAGCCTCTACTTAGCATGGCAATGCCTTTATTGGATGAGAAAACAATTATTTAATTGCTTAGCAACCTCTCCTAGCTTTGCAGTTTAGCATACTTGATAGATCATGGCATTAGGGTTCAGGAAGACTTGGATTCAAATCCCATCCAGGAAATTCACTAGCTCAGCAATCCAGAAAAAATTGCTGAACCTCTCTCAGGTTCAGCTTATTCAACTGTAAAATAATATTTATAGTACATTACTCTTGGGGTAGTTGGAAGGATCAAATCAGATAAGATCTATAAAGCGCTTTAGAAACCTTAAAGAGATATATAAATGCTATACAATATTATTATTATTCAGAATTTTAATAAGCATCCCTTCCCATCTTTAATTTTATTTGAGTCAATGATTAAATAAGAAGAATTAAACAGAAAAGTATGCATCAACAAAGGGCCTTACCCTGTGCATTATATCTTATTTTTCCTGTATAAGCTTGTTTTCTATATATTTAAGTTGCCACTGATCAACTCATGATTAAACTTTGGTGAAGTGATTCTACTAGTTTGTAATAGCCTGCTCTTCCTGTCCCAAGTCTCTCTCCACCCCAATCTATCTGTCATTTACCCACTAAAGTAATTTTCCTAAAATGCAGCTCCAATCATGTACACTATTCCTCTCTACCTCTCTACCCCCAACATACACCCACTGAATAAACTCCAGAAACTCCTTATTGCCTCCAGGATCAAATGCACACAAATCCCTTCATAACTCTTCCTACCTTTCCAGTCTTTTTCCTGATCCTCACTTTATTCTTTTCTGTCCAGTGACACTGGCATTTGCCTATTCCATGAACAAAAACTCCATTTCTTGGCTCTGGGCATTCTCTATAGCTTTTCCCCATTTCTGAAACATTCTTTCTTTTCAACTTTTACTGATTTCCCTAGCTTCTTTTAAGTCTCAAGTAAAATCTCATCTTTTATTAGAAGACTTCCCCAAATCTTATTAATTCTAGTGCCTTCACTCTGTGAATTATATCTTATTTTTCCTGTATAAGCTTGTTTTCTATGTATTTTTCTGCATGTTTTCTCCCCCAATTTTATTATAAGCTCCTTGAGGACAGGAACTATCTTTTGCACTTTTCATATCTCTAGCACCTAGCACAGTGCCTGGCACATAGTAAACACTTAATAAACATTTATTGGTGGATTGATTGATAGTTATGAATCCACTGAACATTACAATTATCTGTTCTACATCCTTCTGACTTGTCCACAAGAAGATCATGAGAAACCTTCTAAAATGCATTCCAGATGTTCAACTATTACATGTCTATGTCATGAAGAGAGCATAGCGTTTAGAGTTTGAAGAGAACACAGACATCATATAGTACTACCACTGCATTTCTACAGATGGTAAAATGGAAAATGAATTTGGTCTGGATCACTTATCCTTAAGGAACCCATTTTGGCTTGCAGTGATCATCACTTCCTTTTCACAGTGTCTATTCCTTTAATAATACTTTCTAGTATTTTTCCAAACAAAAAAGTCAATATGAATCAGGTGACACATAACTTTCAAGGTAAAACAATTTCCATCTATATGTCACTTAAGGACAAAAGCGAATTAATGCTGGTAGCAAGGAAAACCAATTAACACATTTCATCAGTTTTCTGTCTATTATCAACTCTAATTACTTGCGTGTTTAAACTAGTCTTCTTTCATTAGTGTCATTAGTGGCTGCCTACCAATGACAGCTTGTCTAACATTAATGTTAAAATTGCACAGTCCCTTATTTCCCTGCAGATATTAGATGCTCAATACACAGCCCTATTGAAACTGTGCAGTGCACTGGTTTTGCACCTTTCTAAAGTACTTCCTAGGTAGGTAGGTGGTACAGTGGAAAGAGTGCCAGACCCGGGGTCCACAAGACTCCTATTTATGAGCTCAAATCTTGCCTCAGATACTTGTTAGCTGTGTGACGCTGGGCAAGTCACTTAACCCTGTTTGCCTCAGTTTCCTCATCTTTAAAATGAGCTGGAGAAGGAAATGGCAAACTACTCCAGTATCTTTGCCAAGAAAACTCCAAATGGGGTCATGAAAAGTCAAACATGACTGAAATGACTAAAAAACAACAATGAACTTGCTATGTATTATTATACATTATGTGTATATGTATATGCGTATATATAACTATTTAACTATACGTGGACATATATGTATACAGCTATTTGTGTATGTGTCCATACATACATATACACATGTGTGCATATCTTTACCTCTTCCTAGGCCTTAAGCTGAACAAGGGGAAAGATATTTTATTTCTAAACTTTTTATCTTCACATAACTCACAATTCCCTGCACATGGTAGCTACACACCTAACAAATATTTGATAATAATTAGATCTTAGCATGGTGACTAACACATTGTAGTCACTTAAGTGCTTGTTGGCATGACTGTGAACTATATTTAATATCTTGCATATTAATATTTTGTGTATAATGAATTTACACAAATTCATTCATTCATACATGTACATATGAATACATAAGTAAAGGATCTTAAGATAGCAAGTGGTTAAACAGAAACATACTATTTCAACAATGATCTTCCCTGTTCTAGACATTAGGCTTTATGATAGCCATATTACATGTATATATATATATATACATATATATATATGTATATACACATATATATGTACATTTATTTATATGAAAGCAATTGAGCATGTGTGTATAGGGGAGAGGGTGAAGGATGGGATCTAGTTATTTAATTGAAAGCAATTAATTGGAATAATAAAACTATTAAAGTTTTTTAGTGTAATCCTTATTATCCTATTTCTGAAAAGCAACTTTTTTGCAAAACTGAGATTGAATAATATAATAACATTAGGTGAGTGATATAACAACAGATATTAATTTAATGAGCAATGTAATGTATCTTCAAATAAGATAATGTGTATAAAGTGATTTGTCAGTCTTGACATTATGAAGATATCACTTTATGATTATCATCAACACCATCTCATTCCTCTCATCTTGTGCATTGGAGTTCAGATAATTCGGTTAGAAGTTATACTGGCGATGAGATGGAAATGTACTCTCAATCATGTAATTGTTGATTTACTTTAACATTTTATTAATGTAGTACATCTGCAGCAATTAACTCTTTTTTCAGGTGAATAAAAATATTTGAGTAAAAACTCTTCTTAAAGTTCACTTTCAGCATCCTGAGAACAACTCCAGTAGAATAAAGGATGAAGGGGATGAGATGTGTTACGTTCTTTTCCCACTTAACTTGGATCTCTTCCTGAAGAACTTTGAAAAGTTTTGGAAAAATTTTCATTCCATTCAACTTGGGAACTATGAGTATTTGGTATGACTACATCTACTAAGGTAATGTTGTTAAATTTACTGGGGTGGGGGGGGGTCAGTGTTAGTCCAGGAAAATATGAGACATAGTGCAGACTACAATAATATTCCAGATCCCTTTCGGTAAATATTATAGTGCATTTTGAGGTTTGTATGTGTAATAAAGGGATTTATCGTCTATCATTTCCTTGAGGATTGCCTTCTTGTAATTTTTGGTGTCAATAATCTGATTCTAGTTTCCTGTTTTAAACACCTTGTATTCTACGAAGCAATCTGCATGCCTGCATGTGTCCAACACTTCTTTGTTAACATGGTGTCTGAATACTTCAGCAGATATTATCCGTAGAGCACTGTTTCATTCCACTCTTAGATCTTAACTGTTTTGTAAGTTGTGTGGAAAGATACCAGTTTTGGTTCCATTTGTCAAGCTGTTTTTTGAAGTGAAGACTTTTTGTTCCAAACTGATTTTATAAATTTGAATATGTTTACCACGTGTTCTGAGAAGATTTATTCATCCTCTTCCTTTTTGACCTGTTATCATGGGATGATAAGCCCCGTATTTCTTTTATATTGTGTGAATTTTTGTTTGAACATGTCTTAATTTAATATTTTTTTAGTGTAACTCTAATAAAAGCATAGTTGCTGCTGTGTTTGTTAAATAAGTTTTAATTGATGTAAATATGTTCTGATTATTAAATTTTGACTTCAGGACATCAGCTAGTCTTTTAACTTACACATTCTCAGTTTTCTCCTTTGTAATTATGCTTACATTTCTCTCCTGAGGAAAACTTTTCGAAGTCCAGTGCAAATCCTTTTCTACTTATCCTTGGTGTATAGAGAATTTTACATTTATTAAGTCTAAATGACATTTTTATATTGGAGAAAATTTTCAGGATATAAAGTGGCTGTTTAATGTATTTTTCATGGAACAACATAACAGGGTATCATTCATGTATATAAAGTAATTTATATGTTTTGCTATAACAACCTCTTTGAATTAGAAACCATAAATTTTTCTATTCAAAATTATAATAATATCAATGTTATTTAATACCATAGCAGGAATGAACTTTCTCCTTGAAGAAGCCATGTTTTTTTTTATTAAATATCCTTAATGTTATTGTGCCATTGATGTGTTAAGTATTTTCTTTTTCATTTAAAAATATTTTTCCAATTATGTGTAAAAACAAATTTTGACAGTTTTTTTTAAAGTTCCAAATTCTCTCCCTCCCCCTCTCCATTCACCACTCATTGAGAAGGTAAGTAATTTGATACAGACCATACATGTGTAGTCATGCAAAATATTTTCCCATATTACTAATGTTGTGAAAAAACACAGATAAATAAAAAAATCCAAGAAACAAACAGGAAATATAAAGTCAAAAATTTGTTTTGATTTGCATTAACTCCATTGTTTTTTTTTTCTAAATGTGTATAGCATTTTTTTTTGTCATAAGTCCTTTGTGAGTGTCTTGGGTCATTTTAATACTAAGAGCAGCTAAGTCATTCACAGTTGACAATTATACAATATTGTTGAAACTCCACTGATCTCCTGATTCTGTTTATTTCACTTTACATCAGTTCATATAAGTCTGTCCAGGTGTTTCTGAGAGCATTCTGCTTGTCATTTCTTTCTTTTTTTTTGGGATGGAGGAAGGCAATACAATTGGGGTTAAGTGACTTTCCCAAGGTTACACAGCTACTAAGTATCAAGTGTCTGAGGCTGGATTTGAACTCAGGTCCTCCTGAGTCTAGGGCCAGGGCTCTATTCACTGTGCCATATAGCTGCCCAATGCTTATCATTTCTTAAAGCACAATAGTATTCCATCACAATCATATACCACAATTTGTTCAGCCATTCCTCAATTGCAAGGCATTCCCTTAATTTCTAATTCTTTGCTACCACAAAGAAAGCAGCTATAAATTTTTGAACATACAGGTCCTCTTTCTCGGGATACAGACCAAGTTGTTATTGTTCCTCCTTTGTTCCCTAAGAGGACCAATTATATTAGCAGATCGATGTCTTGATTTGTAAGTGAATTAGATTTGAGTGAGGCGGAGGTGCAAAAAGTTAGTAGCTTCATTTTTTCTTCCAGAGTTATCTAAATCAGTGGCAACCCAGATGGTTTTGGAGGAGAGAATGAGGCTGGTGAATTTTCACAGCCCTGCCTCACTGAAATCCAATTTGCTTGTGAGTGAGGACACCACATTCCTGATGTCATTGGTCTTCTTCAAGAATGAAGGACAAACACTAATCTGTGACTAGTAGCAGCTACCCTACTAGGGACCCAACTGGCCAGTTGCAGTTGGACAATCTTTCTTCCTTCCTTCCTTCCTTCCTTCCTTCCTTCCTTCCTTCCTTCCT
This sequence comes from Phalanger gymnotis, assembly GCA_028646595.1. Taxonomy (NCBI): domain Eukaryota; kingdom Metazoa; phylum Chordata; class Mammalia; order Diprotodontia; family Phalangeridae; genus Phalanger; species Phalanger gymnotis. The sequence continues at coordinate 12,195 of JAQQSZ010002860.1, forward strand.
TCCTTCCTTCCTTCCTTCCTTCCTTCCTTCCTTCCTTCCTTCCTTCTGTGTTTACTTCTTTCTTTCTTTACTCTGTCCACATGAGGCATCATGCACAAGTACGTGTGGGTGTTCTGCCCAAAGGAAAGTGGATTTCTTGAAATAGAGCTCTGGAAAAGCAGGCACTGATAAATCCAGCTGAAGGATCCAACTGGAATTACTTGAGCATCCATTAAATCCAAATCACTCTGGCTCTCACTGATTGGCCAATAATAAGTGCCAACCCAAGTCCCAGTTGGTCATTGTTTGGGTTTTGGCAGCTCAGAGTGAATGTAGAGAGTAATTGTGTTTGTTCTGACCAGAAACCTGAGGATCTTCCCCTCCCAGATAGATTTTTAATAGGTAAAAGAGGCTACCTTTTCTCTCTTTCTTATTTAGCCTTTCCCAGACAGGCTGGGAAAGCTTAAAAAAGCCAAGGTTTCCCACTACATAGGGCACCATCCCTAGTCATCCTGACCTATGTTTTGCCATGGGAACCAGATGGCTCTGGAGGAGGCAGTGAGGCTGATAAATTTTCGCAAGTCTATTGGCATCAAAACTCAAGACAACTAGCCATGTCCTGGCATGCAGTCGATGATCTTGGCATCTTTGATGCCTGACTATGCTCTAAGAGTCTGCTTTAGAGCCTACCCCACAGCCTACTTCGGTCACCTTCAAGCCATCAGAGCACATGATTCTCATCTGCTCATTTTGCTGAGGATATCTTTATATGCTTGGAGCAGACATCCACCTAACTCAACAATAGGCTTGAGGTCTGTCAGTAATTCTCAACCTCATTTAGCTCCTCTGACAAGAGGGTTTTATTGAGGTGTGTTCGCTGCACATGCTACAGCCACAGGTGATAGTTTATGTATATAACACGTATATAATTTACATGGTATCTTCTCACACATTAGAATGTAAGATCCTTGTCTGCTGGGACTACATTTTTTTCTAAACTAAATGCTTAATATAATGTTTCACACATTTTAGCAACTTAATAAATGCTTATTGGTTGATTGTTAAAGATCATGACAGGTTATAACACTTTCAGTATACTCATTTAATAGCCACCAATCATTAATGAGTCATTAACCTTGGTTCTATTTGGCATGCTTTTCTGTTCCTCACCTAATATCTTAATTTCTTACTTGTATGTGTGTGTATGTACACATCTATGCACATGTGCGTAAATGTCTACATATATAAATATTTGTGATATAAGCTGTGAACAATTTTTGAAGCATATAAAAATCATAACTGCTCTGCTTTGTGATGGGTCACTGGTATTCTCATCTTTTGGTGGGAAATATGAAATGTCTTCCATAAAGAAAGATTACATCAGGCTTGTAAAGTTCATTTCTAGACATTCATATGCCAAGGTGAAATATTTGAACCAATGATTATGGATTTTATCTGACCTTCTGTTTCCTAATTTTGTAGAGAGGCAAGAATGTCACTCATATCTCTTGATCGAACCATTCTGTCATTCATTATATTAATGTTATGCAACTCTTCTGTTTTACATTTGCTTCAACTATGTTCCTTGTATTAGACAATTTTTGGCAAAAGTGATGATTATTATTATCATACCCTATTTTGGTTCTAATCTCCCTATCTCATTCAGCTTGAAGTGCAGCAAGCACTTATAGGTCTGATTCATAATGATCAGCATGAAAGTTCTTACTTGCACTATTTTTTTGTCCTGGGCTGGTTTACATCTTTTTAAGCAGCCTGCTGACCCTCTCCCTGCTGCTTCCAGGGGCTTAGCGATTTGTGCCAGTCACCAACTCATTGTGGACACAATGATCAACTTTAGTCTTACTTCTGCTCAGAACTCCTAAGCTAAAGCAATCAATTAGTCTCAGCCTCACTAGTTGAAGGCATTACAAGTATGCACTATCCCCAGCCCTATATTCTCTGTGTTTAGAGTTTCTCTCTTCTGTAATATGTTTGTTTCTCTAATCTTTATAGTATAACCTGTTTGATGTTGAATTGTGTATTTCATCCTTTATGTTGCTTCAGCTCTTAATATTGACTTTAATGCATTACCGATTATTAATTATTGATTAATGTTATTAAAATTTTCTTTTTTCTAAATTCTATTTAATATAGTTCTTTTTATTGCCTTTAGAATGGTGATATGTTACTGCATATGTTGTTTTTCCTTCATTTTTTTTTTTACTTTTGAACATCTATTTTTTTAAAAACCTTGAGTTCCAAATTCTCTCCCCTCTTCCCTTCCCATCCACCCTCCCTAAGAAGTCAAGCAATTCAACATGGCCACTTGCATATCATTATGTATAACCCTTCCACAATACTCATGTTGTGAAAGACTAACTATATTTTGCTTCTTCCTAACCTATCCCCCTTTATTGAATTTTCTCCCTTGACCCTGTCTCTTTTC
>JAQQSZ010002862.1:0-14618 GCA_028646595.1 Phalanger gymnotis
CTACGCCCACACGGGTTTCACACCTGATAGGGCTTTGGGCCTGGGGCTTAGCATTTAACAGGTGAAAGTACTTTCACCATAAACAAAAGCCAAACTCCTCAAGGGCACCCATTAAACTAAGCCCGTTTTGCCTTACTGGCGCAGGTGGGAGGGTTGAGGGGAATAGGAATGAGGAATTAGGTGATAGGAAGTGTGGAGCAGGGTTTGGATGATGATCTACAGGAATTCAAAGTTACTGGGATGTGAAGGATGTGACCAGATGTGAGAATACTCATCACTGACCAGAAGGCACTACTTCTTTACCCTCAAAGAATAAATGGAGCAAGAGATGAGAGAACTGAAGTTGAAGGAGGCCTGCTCTTCTTTGCAATGGAGGTTCTCCATATCCCAGTTGGGAGAATGGACCAGCAGGAGGAGGTGGGAGATGCTTTGTGCTGATACAGATGGAAGTGGTTGCACTGGGGTAGTTGGAAGATGCCTTGCCTGGACTTTGGTAGCCCTTCCTGAGAGGACACACCGAAGTTTAGTGTACCTGTGGTCTAAGGTCTTCTACATATTTATCATAGGATACCTCAGAGCCAGGTTTCCTTACAACTATAACTACCAACTCAGCCATAGCAAAGATAAAAACAGAAGAGTGGTAGGTTTGTTGGTTGGTAAAGATGAGAACTTAGGTTAGTACTGAAGTCAATCAAAAAGCATGGATTAAATGTTTATTATGTGTCATGAACTGTGAAAAGCAGTTGGGGGTGGTACAAAGATAAGGAAAAATAAAAAAACCCCATAACCCAAAACCAAAACCAAACTGAACCAACCAAACAAAAAAAGGTGGTCCTTGCCCTTAAAGATTTTTTTGTCTTCATTTTTTGTAATTTTTAAAATTTTAACCTTAAATACAAAGTGAGAAAAGAAAAGAATAAAAACATTGCCATGTACACAGCAGAACATAAGAGAAGATTAAATATAAAACAATAAATTTCCATTTCAAGAAAACCTATATAAAAAAGACTAATATTGTTTTCAAAGTTGCCCAGTTTTTCATGTCCTTGTTGATTTTCTTTTGTTCTCTGCTGTGCACTTTTTGCTTTATTGTTTTTCCACCTCCCTCCCTTTACCATATGTATACATGCATACACATATACACACATATCTATAAACATACACATATATATATACATACATACCGATATACATACATATATATACATATATATGTAAAAGACTGTACTATGCTTATTTCTTCCTATCATCTGTTCCTCAGAAGGTGGATAGCATCATCTTTCATAAATCGAAGTCTTTCCATGTTTTTTCTAAATCAACAAGCTCATCATTTCCTATACCACAGCGATATTCCAACCCAATCACATCCTATGAAATTTATCTATGAAAGCTTCCCCCTCCCTGAATTTTCTTCATTCCTTCTATTCTTGGCTACATAGGTTTTACTTATAGAAGAAAATTTTAATTTAAAATAACTGAAAGTATTCTTTTTACACTTCAACAATGTTTTCACCTCATAATGTAGTTTAAGGTCTAGTAATGTTGAATCTACTTCCTGTACATTCCATCCTCCCTCCCACCCGCCTGGGTTTCTCTGAAGTTACTGACCTTTTATTCTTTCAAGTGAACTTTGTTATTGTTTTCTTCTAGCTCAGTAAAATAATGTTTTCAGTAGTTCAATTGGGATGACATTGAATAAATAGGTTAGGTAAAATTGTCATTTTAAAAATTATATTGGCTCTACCTGTCCGTGAACAATACATATTACTTCAATTATTTAGATCTGAATTTATTTGAATAGTGTTTTATGTTTATGTTCATATAGTTTCTATGTCTGTTTTGACAGATCTAAGCTTAATTATTTTATACTGCCTAGGTATTTAAATGGTCTAAAACATTGAATAATATTGCTGACACATAGTAGAGTTTCTCTGTGTTTCACTGTTTTATTTTAACTTTAACTTTGTCTGAGGTCATGATTACTATCCCTGTTTTTTTAATGTACTAAATTCTACTCCTGCCTTTATTTTCTTTCTATGTCTTATTTTCATAAAGTTTCCTGAAGGCAACATATTATTGAATTCAAATTTTTAATCTGATATCCATTTCTACTTTATGGGTAAATGCATCCTATTCACATTCTAAGCTATGATTATTTGTTATGTATTTTCCTCCTTCCTATTTTTCCTCACTATCCTTCTCACCCAATTTATCTTATCCCTCCTTACTCCTCTGCTTTACCTTCTACCTTGTTGTCCTATTCCTTAACTTACTCACCCCCACTAAAAGTCCCTCCCTTATCCTCTCCCCCCACCCTATCCCCTTTCTCTCTTATTTCTTTCTGAATTTAGATAATTTTGGATTTAGAGGTAGATAAAAATGTTGTTCTCTCTTTAACCCATTCCTGATGAGAGTAAGGTTACAGCACTACCTGTCCTCCCCCTACTAGCTCCTTCTGTATCAATTTTTCCTTTTTTGCTTCATTTGTATGACATAATTAGTCCTTTTTAATCTCTCATTACGGTTTTTTTAGAATCACTCCATCATATTCAGCTCAGCCCATGCCTTTCTTTCGAACTACTCAAATAATGACAACCATAAGAGTACTGTTAACATTTTCACATGTATGAAGTAAACAATTTGACCTTAGTGAGTCCCTTATAATTGGTCTTTAATGTTTACCTTATATTTCTCCTTGATGTTATATGCCAAATTTTCCCTTAAGTTCTGCTATTTTTGTCACAAAAAAAGCTGAAAGTCTTTGAGTTTGTTAAATGTCTATTTTTTTCCCATTCAGGATTATAATTAACTTTTCTGGGTCAGTCACATTTGGTCATAACTGTAGCTCTTTTGCTCTATGAAATATAATATTCCAAGACCTACAGTCCTTTAGTGCTAGGTCTTATGTAATCCTTATTGTAGCACCATGATATTTAAATTGTTTTCTTCTTGTTGCTCCCAACATTTTCTCCTTAACCTGGTAGCTTTGCAACTTGGCTATAAGATTCCTATAAGTTCTCCTCTTGGGATTTCTTTCAGGTGGTGATTGGTGGATTTTTTTTTCTATTTCTACTTTGTCTTCCTATTCTAGAACTTTAGGGAATTTTTCCTTGATAATTTATTTTCATATTGTATTAAGATTCTTTTTATTGTCATAATTTTCAGGTAGTCTGACTTGAGGTTTAGGGGTGCTCAGGATCCCAAAATACTGATCCACCAAGTCCTGCTTAGTTCCATTATCTTCCTCTGAATCCCCATAGTAACTATCTGTGGTTGGAGTCTTTCTCCTTTGCTTATGCTTTTGTATTTATGTATTTGTTGTTTTATTTTGTTTTTAGCAGCTATTAGTATAATCAAATTGTAGTCCTGAGGTATGCAGAATGATGTCCACAAACTCAGGCCCTTCTTACTGTTATTTTCTGAGATCTATCTTGGGACCTCCCCTTGGGCTCTCCTCTTCACTTCTAAGCCACAGGTAGGGCCCACAGGTACACTGTCCTGCCAATGATCTTGTTCCCTGAGGTTCCTCTGGTGGCTGCAAACTACAACTGTCCTCTCTGCCTGGGAACTAAAACCAGGGACTTTGCTCTCCTGCAAGTGCCCACAGACAACAGGGTCCCCACCTTATGCTACTGCACTCACCAGGTATGTGCTGGCTCCTCCCTGCAACCATACCCTAGGATGTGTCTGGTCAGCACAGCTATCTTTGGTGTCCCTCAACAGAGGAAGGTCCTTCAATCTTTTGCTACTCAGTAATCAGACCCCAACACTGTCTTTAAGATGAAAAGTTTCTAAGGCTGAGGTTGCCTCTTGCTGGCCCCAGGGCCTGTTGTTCGTTGATTCTGCAGTCTGCCTGGAGGTGTTTGCACTTCACTCATACCAAACCTCTAACCCTGGAGGTCTGGTCTTTTCTGGGGTCTTCTCAAATTATGTCAGAAAGACAACTGCTTTACCCTGTTGTTTATTTCTGCTGCTCTGAGGCAATGTTCTGTCTTTTTTTGTGGAGGAAATTTGGAGAGCTGAAAGTTTTCTTACCTACTCCACCATCTTCCCAGAATCCTGTCACTCTCCTCAAAGATTTTAATGGACATGATAATGACAATGCTTGAAATATTTGCCTTGTAGGAGGGTGGCAAAAAACTCTCAAAGTTTCCTGGGCAGTCATGCATGCATGTTTGCATGGGGAAGGGCGTGCTACGTATACACTCCCTCAAACTCTAGATCCCCTTCCCCTCCTTTACTTATGCATTTGAATATAGTATCATGAATTTAGGTGAATGGCTTGTATTGGTCTCAGAGCCTAGACCTAAATTTAGTCCATTCCCCATCCCACACATTGCAAGCAAGAGATGGTGTTCCTTTGTTGTTTGGCACCCCTCACAAATGATATTGGAACTTGATCAGCAACAATTAACTTCATGTGTTCCCAAGTGAATTATTAGCCTTGCTATAGTATGGAACTGTCTCCAAGGTCAGGGTTTGAGTTCCTGGAGTTTTGCATCATTAACATAACACCACTCTGTTACAGGAACTTAGATACAGAGTCTTCCATAAAAGTGTTTGGCAATGTAAAATATTAACTGAATGGCACTTGATGAGGTTAGACATCTTGATGGTAGGATAAAGGACTGTAGTTAGAAATAAGAGGAGAGATTGTGCATTTAGAGGAGGGACAGAAACGTGTGTATGTGTTTTTCCCCCCAATCATTGTAGGTTTTATGGCCCTGATGCTAGATTTGTCTGTCTGTAGCAAGAAGATGGACTTGATATGAGAAGGTGCTCTTCCAATACATATATATATGCATACATACCAGCTAATATTAAATATATAAATTTAACAAATTAATATTTATACAGTACTTTAAAATTTGCAAAGCACTTTATGTATGCTCTCATTCGATAATTTAAACAACCTTTTCAGGTAGATGCTATTATTGTCCCCATTTTATAGGTCGAGAGAGGTTAAATGACTTACCTTGGCATTCTATCCACTATAACATTCTGCTATGTATATATAGCAAGACCTTAGAAACAAGGGTCATGACTTCATATGTGCAGAAAAGTGCACTTGATTTTTTAACTATTGGCATTTTGTGTAGAAATATGTATCTATATCTATATAATAAATAATATAGTTACATACTAATATATTAGTTTATACATGTACATGTATAGATATTTTGTTGTTTTTCAGTTGGTTTAGTTATGTCTGACTCTTTGTGACTCCATTTTTTGGTTTTTCTTGGCAAAGATAGTAGAGTGGTTTTCCATTTCCCTTTCCAGCTAATTCCTACAGATGAGGATCAGAGGCAAACAAGGTTAAGTGAGTTGCCTAGGTTCATATAGCAAGTAAGCATCTGAAGCCAGATTTGAATTAATGAAGATGAGACTTCCTTACTCTCAGCCCAGTGCCACATTCATTGTACCATCTAGCTATCTAAGCATGAATGTAGATATAGATATAGACATAGACATAAATATATGATGTCACAAAAATCTCATGGCAGTTAAAACAGCTGTAAGAATTTTGGGACACCATGTATATGGGCAGATGGTATAGTAAAGTATTATATATATTCTACCCACTATACCACAGTGCCATATCTATAGGTATATAAATACATGCAATTATACATTTATTTAAAGTACAAATGTATATGTGTATATATATGTATCTATATCTATATATAGTGAATGTATGCATATGTGTAGCTATTTCTTCCAATCCTATAAACATAATATGTTAAAAAAAAAAGATAGTTAAAAACACAACACTGAAAAGTGAACTAATGACTTTTGTTAATGACATTTGTGTTACTAGGAACACATACCCATTTGCATATCTATAATATATATGTGTATATATATACATATATATATATATAAACATGTATCAGAGTGGCATAGTGAATAGAAAATTCTGTATTTTCTTATGTGTTTACATATATATAATATATATATATATATACGCACTCACAGATACACGTGTGCATGTGTATGTAAATAAATCAGCATGATATAACAGGTAGAGCATATTTATACAAAGTGTTCTGCCACGTCATGCCGATCTATATCTATATCATCTATATGGTTGTGTGTATATACACACAGATATACGTATGTGTATATGTATGTATTTTATTTTATAAATTATTTTTAATTCCAAATTCTCTCCCTCCCCCATACATTAAGAAGGCAAGAAATGTGATATTCCTTATATGTAACACACATATATATATAAACATACATATATGTATATAGATGTGTGTGTATGTATACATAAATACATAAAATATATATTTATGTATGTTTAAGAAAAAACATATTTTCAGATTAGCCATGTTTCCCCCAAAAGTGAGAAAGATGAAGAGAAAAAATACTCTTTTATCTATACTCTATTACCTCTTCTCTCTGGAAGTGGATAGTATTTTTAGAATTTTAGATTTAGAGTTGTGGTAGATCATTGTAGTGATCAGAGTTACTAAGTCTTTCACAGTTGATTATTTTTACAACATATTGCTGTTACTGGGTACATTGTTCCCTTGGTTCTGCACTTTGCATCAATTTATATAAGTTTTCACAGGATATTTTTAAACCACCCCCTTCATCATTTCTTATAACACAATAGCATTCCATCCATTCATACACCGTAACTTGTTCCGTCATTCTTCATTTAATAGGCACTTCCTCTGTTTCCAATACTTTGCCACCACAAAAAGAACAGCTATAAATATTTTTATGCATATATGTCCTTTTCCTTTTCCTTTGATCTCTCTGGGATGTACATCTAATAGAAGTATTGCTGGATCAAAGGATAAGCAGAGTTTAATAGTTCTTTGAGCATTATTCCAAATTTATCTCCAGAATGATTGTACTATTTCACAGCTGTACCAATAACTCTACCATTAGTGTACTCATTTGTCATTTTCCTTTTCTGTAATCTTAGCCAACCTATTTTAATTTGCATTTCTCTAATCAGTAGTGATTTAGAGCATTTTTCACAATACTGTTGGTAGCTTTTATTATTCTCTGAAAATTACCTGTTTATATCTTTTGAACATTTATCAGTTTGGGAACGGCTCTTATTTTTATAAATTTGGCTCAATTTCCTATATATTTGAGAAACTTGACCTATATCAGAGAAACTAGTTGTAATTCCCTTCCCTACCAGTTAACTGTTTTTCTTGTAATTTGGCTGTATTGGTTTTGTTTGTGTACAAACAATTTTGTATAATCAAAATTATCCATTTTACTTCCAATGAACTTCTCTGTCTCTTGTTTGGTCATGAACTCTTCCCCTATCCATAGATCTGATGGATAATTACATTGACCAACAATTCTATTTCTTATCCAGTACCAAATTGTTTTAATGATTACTGCTTTGTAGTATAGTTTAAGATATTATACTGTTAGGCTTCCTACTTTCCCATTTTTTCCCCATTGATTCAATATTCTTGCGGATTTGTTCTTCCAGTGGAATTTTGTTACTATTTTTTTTCTAGCTTTATAAAGTAATTCTTTAGAAGTTTGGCTGGGATAGCACTGAATAAATAAATTAACTTAGGTAGTATTGTAATTTTTATTATATTAGCTCAGTCTACCCATGAGCAATTCATATTTCTCCAGTTATTTAGGTCTGTTTTTATTCGTGTGGAGAGTGTTTTGTAATTGTGATCTTATAGTTCCTGTGTGTGTGTGTCTTGGCAGATAGATGGCCAAGCATTTTCTGCTGTCTGAAGTTATTTTAAATGGAACTTCTCTTTCTTTCTCTTGTCACTAGATTTTGTTGGTAATATATAGAAGTATTGATGATTTATGTCAGTTTTATGTCCTACAACTTTGCTGAAGTTTTTATTTATTTTGCTTTTTTTGTTGATTGTAGATATCTCTAAGTATACCCTCATATCTTGTGCAAGAAGTGAAAATATTGTTTCCTGATTGCCTGTGCTTATTCAGTTTATTTCTTTTCCTTGTCTTATTACTATAGCTAGCATTTCTAGTACAATATTGAATAGTAATGGTGATAGTGGACATCCTTGCTTTTCCCCTAAAGTTTTTGGAAAGGTTTCTAATTTATCCTCATTACAGATAATTTTTGCTTTTGGCTTTAGATAGATATTACTTATCATTTTAAGAAAATGTTAATTTATTCCTATGCTTTCTAGTTTTTTACATAAGAATGAGGTTTTTTTTTACATAAGAATCAGTGTTGTATTTTATCAAAAGCTTTTTCTGCATCTATTGGAATAATCACATATTTTTTTATTTTTATGCTTATAGTTTTCCTAATACTGAACCAACCCTGCTTTTCTGGTGTAAATCTCATCTGATCATAGTGTATGATCTTTGTGATATACTGTTGGAATCTCCTTGCTAGTATTTTGTTTCTTGTATCAATATTCATTAAGAAAATTAGTCTAGAGATTTCATTCTCTCTCTTTTTTTCTCTCCTTGGTTTAAAAATCAAAACCATATTAATGTCATAGCAGGAAATTTTTAGTACTATTTCTTTACCTGTTTTTTCAAACAGTTTATATTGTACTAATTGTTTTTAAAGTGCTTGGTACAATTTAATTGTAAATCCATCTGGTTGTGGGTTTTTTCTTCAGGAGCTCATTAGTTCAATTTCCTTTTCTAAGATAGGATTATTTAAATATTCTGCATTCTCTTGTATTAATATAGTTAACATTTCTAGAAATATTCATCCATTTAATAGATACTCAGTTTTATTGGCATATAGTTGGGCCAAATAGAGCCTAATAATTGCTTTTATTTCATCTTCATTGATTGGGCATACATCTTTTTCATTTTTGATACTGGTAATTTGGTTTTTTCTTTTCCTTTCTTAATCAAATTAGCCAATAATTTATGTAGTTGATTGTCTTTTTCTTCTTCATAAAAACTCCTAATTGTATTTATTAGTTCAATGATTTTTTTTCTTTCAATTCTATTAATTTCTTCTTTAACTTTCAGGATTTCTATTTGGCTATTTAATTGGGGCTTTTTAATTTGTTGCTTTTCTAGGTTTATTTGTGGCCAATTCATTGATCTTCTGTTTCTCTCTTTTATTAATATAAGCATTTAAAAATACAAAATTTTCCCTAAGTACTGCTTTGGTTGCATCCCTTAATTTTGGTGTGCTGTCTCATTTTTGTCATTATCTTTAATGAAATTATTGATTGTTTTTATGATTTGTTCTTTGACTCACTTATTCTCAAGGGTAAGATTACTTAGTTTCCAGTTAATTTTTAATCTAGATTCCAGATACTCCAAATGTCCTTTACTGAATGTAATTTTTGTTGCATTTTGGTATAAGATGCTGGTGTTAATATTTTGGATTTTCTGAATTTGCTTGTAAATTTTTTTTTGTTATGTCCAACTCATTATGACCCCATTTGGGGTTTTCTTTTTTTTCTCCTAATGAATATATCTTTTTATTTAATAGTTTAGTTTACCCCAGTTACATTTAAAATAACATTCAATTTTAAAACTTTGAGTTCCAAATTCTCTCCATTCCTCCCTCTTCACCCCCCTTGTTGAGAAGGAAATAGATTATACTTGTGTACCCATGCAAAACATTTTCATGATAGTCATGTTGTGAAAGAAAACAGAAACCCCTTCCCTGACCCCCCAAAAAACCATCAAGAAAAATAAAGTTAAAAACCAGTATGCTTCAGTTGGTATTCAAACACAATCAGGTCTTTTTCTGGGAGTGGATAGCATTTTTTCCTCATAAGTCCTTCAGAGTTGTCTTGGATCATTGTATTGCTGACAATGGCTAATTCATTTATAGCTGATCATCTTACAACATTGCTGTGACTTTGTACACATTACATTTCACTTTGCATCAGCTCATGTAAGGTTTTGCAGGTTTTTCTGAGAGCATCCTGTTCATTATTTCTTAGAGTATAATACTATTTCATCATAATCACAAGCAACAATTTGTTCAGCCATTCCCCAATTGGTGGTAATTCCCTCAATTTCCAATTCTTTGCCCCCAGAAAGAGCTGATATATATATATATATATGTATATATATATATATATATATATATGATATATGTGATATATCTATCTGTCTGCAATATGTGTGTATCTCCTTTTCCTTTTTAAAAAAATCTCTTTGGGGATACAGGCCTAGTAGTGGTGTTGTTAGATCAAAGAGTATTCATGGCTTTAGGGCCCTTCAGTTTACAACTCTACCAACAGTGCATTAATGTCTCATTTTTCCCACATCCCTTCCAATATTTGTCATTTTCCTTTTCTATCCTATTAGCTAATCTAATAGGTATGAGGTAGTACCTGAGAATTGTTTTAATTTGCATTTATCCAATCAATAGTGAGTTAAAGCATTTTTAATATGGCTGTAGATATCTTTGATTACTTCATTTGAAAACTGTTCATATCTTTTGATCATTTATAAATTGGGGAATGGCTCTTTTATGAATTTGACTCAGTTCTCTATATGTTTGAGAAATCAGGCTTTTATTACAGAAACTTGCTTCAAATTTTTATCATACTTGCTATTATTAGCTGTATTTCCCTCCACCCTATTCTCCCTTTTATTCTATTATTTTTCTCCTTTCAATCTGTGCCACCCCAAAGGGAGTTTGCTTCTGACTACCCACTCCCCCTAATCACCTTCTTCTATTACTCCACTCCCCTTCTCTTATCCCCTTCCACTCCTACTTTCCTGTAGGGTGGGATAGATTTCTATACTCAACTGAGTGTGTATTTTATTCCCTCTCAGAGCCTATTCTGATGAAAGTATGATTTAGTCACTCCTCACCTCTTCCCTGTTCCACTGCAATGTGAAATCTTTTTCTTTCCTCTTTTAAGTGAGATAATTTACACCCTTCTACCTCTCCCTTTTCCTTTCTCCCATTACATTCCTCTCTCACCCCTTAATTTTATTTTTTTTAGATATCATCCCTTCATCTCATACTTGTGCCCTCTGTCTATATATACTCTAACTGACCTAATAATAAGAAAATTCTTATGAGTTAAAAGAATCATCTTCCTGTATAGGAATGTAAATAGCTTAACCTTATTAAGTCCCTTATGATTTCCCTTTCCTGTTTACCTGTTTATGCTTCCTTTACATCTTGTGTTTCAAAGTAAACTTTTCTATTCAACTCTGGTCTTTTCATCAAGAATTCTTGAAAGTCCATTGAATGTCCATTTTTTTTCCTCTTGAAGGAATCTACTCAGTTTTGCTGGGCAGGTGATTCTTGATTGTAATCCTAGCTCCTTTGCCCTCTGGAATATCATATTCCAAGTCTTCTAACACTTTCATGTAAAAGTTGCTAAATCTTGTGCTATTCCGCATGTGGCTCCACAATATTTGAATTGTTTCTTTAATTTTTTTAAAAAAATTCTCTTTTATAAGATTTTGATTTCTAAAATTTCCCCCTTCCTCCACAAGACAGCATGCAATGTGATATAGGTTATATATGTGCAATTATATTAAACATATTTCCACATTAGTCATGTTGTGAAAGAAGAATTAGAATAAAAGGGAAAAACTATAAAAAAGAAGAAAAAAATGAAAGTGCTATGCTTTGATCTGCCCTCTGACTCCATAGTTCTTTCTGGTTGTGGATAGCATTTTCCATCATGAGTCTTTGGAAATGTTTTTGATCATTGCATTCCTGAGAAGAGGTAAGTCTATCATAGTTGCTCATTGCATGTTGCTGCTACTGTATACAGTGTTCTCTTGGTTCTGCTCACTTCACTCAGCATCAGTTCATGTAAGTCTTTCCAAGTTTTTCTGAAATCTGCCTGCTCATAATTTCTATTTTGCCCTCTGGTTCTAGAATATTAGGTAAGTTTTCTTTGTTGATTTCTTGAAAGATGATGTCTAGGCTCTTTTCTTGAACATGACTTTCAGGTAATCCAATAATTTTTAAATTACCTCTCCTGCATCTATTTTCTAGGTGAGTTGTTTCTCCAATGAAATATTTCACATTGTCTTCTTTTTTTCATCCTTTTGGTTTTGATTTATTTTTTCTTGATTTCTCATAAAATCATTAGTTTCCATTTGCTCAATTCTAATTTTTATGGAATCATTTTCTTCTTCTCACTGGTTTTTTTTATACATTTTTTACCATTTGGCTTAGTCTATTTTTAAGATATTTTCTTCAATTTTTTGTGTGTCTTCTTTACCAAGCTGTTGACTCATTTTTCATGGTTTTCTTGCTTCACTCTCATTTCTCTTCCCAGTTTTTCCTATACCTCTCTTACTTGATTTTCAAAATACTTTTGGAGCCCTTCCATGGCCTGAGACCAATTCATATTTGTCTTGGAGGCTTTGGATATAGGAGCTTTGGCTTTGTTATATTCTTCTTAATGTATATTTTGATCTTCTTTGTTACCATAGTAACTTTCTATGGTCAGATTTTTTTCTCTTGTTTGCTCATTTCCCTAGCCTATTTCTTGACTTTTAACTCTTTGCTAAAGGATAGCTCTGCTTCCAGGGTGGAGGTTGCACTGTCCCAAACTTCAGGGGTTTTGTGCAGCTGTTTTCAGAGCTACTTCTAGGGACCTGTAAGTTTTCAGTTCTCCCAAGGTGATATGATGTAAGGAGGGGTGTGTTTACCACTCTCCTGGCCAATGCTGTGGTCTGTGAGCCACCCAAAGACTCTTTTCTACTCTGGAACTGTGATGAGGGTCCTTGCTACACTACAGTGGCAAGCTCTGTTGTGCTAGTGCTCCTCCTAGCCTTCTGACTGTCACCTAGGACTGCAACCCAGATCCAATTATGGGTAAATCAACAGAACCCTACCTTAGTGCTAGCATAGAGACCTCTGTAATGTCATTCTGACACTTTTTGATCCTCTTACCAGCTCTGAAAATAGCTGCTGCCACTGCTTATTCAGTGGTTCCCAAAGCCTTCTTCTGGATTGCTGGGGGCTGGGCTTGTGCTCATGTGGCCTGTATTGGACTGTCCTCTACTCTCACTTAGGTGTGACAGACCTTTCCTGCTTACCTTCTAAATTGTCTTTGGCTGGAAAATTATTTTACCTCATACTTTTGTGGCTTCTGCTGCTCCAAGAATTGTTACATGGCATTGTTTAAAGGTGTTCAGAGAGGTTTTTAGGAGACCTCAGACATGTTGCTTCCTTTTCTTCACCATCTTGGCTCTGTCCTCCCTCCCCCTTTTTTAATTTTTAAAGACTTATTTTCTTCTGTATTTTTTTACCTCTCTTATCAAGCTGTTAGTTCTCCATATTTTAATATTCTAATTATCACATCTAGCTAGAAAACCAAGACTTGTTTCACAACTGTAGTTATCAGTCAGCTGTATAAGCATGTAACAACAAAATTACAAATACATTAATGAAAAAATGCATTAATGAAACACTTAATTTGTGCAAATCACCATGCTAAGCATTGGATATTCAAACAGAAAAGCAAGATAGTCCTCCCTCTCAAGGAGCTCACATTCTGTTGGGGGAGGCAGCATGTACAGGTGTTTTCAGCTGCAAGTCAGATTGAAAGGCATAGTAGTCTCTACAATGCAGTAGCAAAGCAGGTTTTAATGTGCCTTTTTTTAAAAAAAAATAAATTTATATTGACATTTCTTCTTTTAACCTCGACTAAATTTCTCCTAGTTACCTTCTCTCTCCTCCTTCCAGAAAGTTATCTCATATAAGAAAAGTATTTTTTGAATAAAAAGGTGAAGAATAGGTTTTAAAAAACCAACAAAACCAATTAACCTATTGAGAAAAGTCTGAAACTATATCCAATTTTCCATACCTATGGACCTTTCTTTTTTGCAGTAGACTGTATAGGCGGGAGAGGAGCTATCTTCTTATATCTTTTCTTCTTGTCTATGCTTGTTTAGTGCATCTTAATGTTACTTCCATTAAAAACAAATTGTTTCTCTTTCTGACATTGAGCTACCTAGGGCTATGGACTTTGGCTGTGGAAGCTTTATTTTTCAGCTCCTTAATAGAAAAAAAACAGGGTTCTGATTTGTCAAGGGCATATGTTAAGTGACTGTTTAACTTGTAAAGTAAGAATAGTAAAACGGACATCAGAAATATGGAAATCTGCATAATTAATACTTCCTGTCCATCTTTTATCAGTAGGTTGCATGTGAACATCCAGGAGTTTTTAGTACTTTTGCTTCATGCAGAATTTCCTCTTCCATCCTCCAAGCCCATGACTTCATTTTCTAAGTACTTTCTCGATCCCTCCCTCCCTTCCTCTCTCTCTCTCTCTCTCTCTCTCTCTCTCTCTCTCTATCTATCTCTCCCTCTCTGTCTGTCTCTCTCTGTCTCTGTGTGTGTGTTTCTCTCTCTCTCTCTCTCTCTCTCTCTCTCTCTCTCTCTGTGTGTGTGTGTCTCTCCCCCTTCATTTTTTTGTAGCTTATTTTTTTATTTTAATTTATTTTTGACATGTTTGGTTTTCAGCATTGATTTTCACAGGCGTTTGAATTACAAATTTTCTCCCCATTTCCTCCCCCCCCCCACTCCAAGATGGCATACACTCTGGTTGCCCTGTTCCCCAGTCTGCCCTCCCCTCCGTCGCCCCATTCCCCTCCCATCCCCCTTTCCCTTCCTTTCTTGTAGGGCAAGATAAATCTCTATGCCCCATTTCCTGTGCATCTTATTT
>JAQQSZ010002863.1:0-14617 GCA_028646595.1 Phalanger gymnotis
GGGGGGGAGGAAATGGGGAGAAAATTTGTAATTCAAACGCCTGTGAAAATCAATGCTGAAAACCAAACATGTCAAAAATAAATTAATTAATTAATTTAAAAAAAAACTTAACTCCTTCCTTTCTCCTCTGTCTCCTTGACAGATGACCTTTGATAGTCAGTAAATTTATTCGTTTGGAGTTAATGCTGTAAAGTGTATTAAGAGAGGTAAAGGACAGGAGAATCAAACTGAAATATGCATTTGCATATGTGACCAAAATATTGATTTGTTTTGTTGGATTACACATATTTGTTACAAAATAAGGATCTACTTGAGATGGTGGGGTTTAGTAGATACTAAAATAAATAGAATAACAATTAGAGCCTTAGTTTCTTCAACTTTAAAATGAAAAGGACTAGACAAGTTGGACTCTAAGTGATGTGGATACAAACAGTACCATGAGTTAAAAACAACATTAAGAGTTGACTTTGTGACGCCCCTAGTTTATTCTGTAACCTGAATGTGACCTAAAGTCATTTCCACCATTATCTTGAAGCTATACCAAAAGAATTGCTTGTCTCCCTTATCCTGTGTTCCCCTATCCTTTAACTTTTAACCTGTGTCCTCCTGCCCTGACCTTAAATCCTTAAACCATAAAGAATTCCCTTTGTCTCCCTCATCCCGTATCATCCTGTCCTGTCTTTAATCTTTAACCTCTGTAAAAATCTCTATAAGTACATTGCCATTCTGAAACATCTATATAAGCATAACTCCCCCAAATATCAGAGCTCCCCTTAGCTTTCTTGCTAGGAGACCTATACTGCTTTTGTGTCAATAAAGCTCCCAATGGCTACAGAGAAAGTGTAAGGGAATTCTTTCATACTTAAACCAGCTGTAAACCTCATAATAAGATACCTTTCAGATTTAGTTATATCTTCCTAAAATAAGATTCCATCACACACAAATACATAGCAAACACATGCATATACACATACATATATACATACTCACATATATTTGTTTAAATAAAGAAAAGAAAAAAGGGCAGATATATATATATATATATCTGCCTTAGACTCTTGCTGAGACAGAAAAAGGGACACAAATAGAATAGTTTCGTTCAGCTAGGAATATAAATTTAGGATTAGAAGGGAGCTAAGGGAGTCAATTATTCAAATTTTCTCATTTTACAAATGAGGAACCTGAGACCTAGAGGTATTATGTGACTTGCCTGAGGTCACACAGGTAATGAGCAACAGGACTGGGATTTGAATCTAGATCAAATACATTTCTGAAAAAAAATCCCGGGGGGGGGGGGGGGAGAACTATGTGCAACACACTTTCACCTTCTTACTGTAATTCTCACTATAATTTCTGAAGGTCTTTATTACAATTCAAAATTTCACTGACGAGTCATGTTTCCAGAGACAGGATGGTTCCATTTCCCCCTCAGAATTCTAGGGTCACCTAATGCTATTAGCTTGAGTCTCCAACAATGTCCTTCCCCCAAAAATTATTAGTTCAGAATCCTTTCAGTTAGCCAGCTTTCAGTAGCTTATAGAAAGATTTATTTATTATGGTTCTACAGCAATCAACTGAGACAAAACATCCCCTCAAAAGTCTATGGCACACTTTCCAACAAGTCCAGAGTGAAGTATACTTGAAATTATAATGAACACATGTGACAAAGGCATAATTCTGAGGTCCTGCTTGTTGGAAGTTCTCCCCTCCCCCCAAGAATAAGGCGCTCAACTTCCTCTTAGTCCTTCTATTTCAATGAAGATGCTGTTGAGGGATTATCTAGGTATGGATGATACTAGAATATCAATAGGAAGGCAGGAAGGCCAAGATCTTGAAGACTAAAGGCAGAGGCAGATGTGGGAATGGCAAGGGAGAGAGAGAGAGAGAGAGAGAGAGAGAGAGAGAGAGAGAGAGAGAGAGAGAGAGAAGAAGAAGAAGAAGAAGAAGAAGAAGAAGAAGAAGAAGAAGAAGAAGAAGAAGAAGAAGAAGAAGAAGAAGGGGGGGGAGAGTAGGAATAACCACAACCAAAGCCAAAGACTTGCCCTTCGCCTAGCCATGTGCTCCTCCTCAGGGATGTTCTAGAAAGCCACAAAGTCAAATTTCTGGAATTTTAGAATCTCAGAATCTTTGTTTCTGAGATAGTTTCTTCCCTTTTGTATTAACTCCTTAGGATATGAGCAACTCTCTCATATGATGGCTTAAATGATTCCAGGAGCTGTATATGTCCTATTAAAACAGTTCTGATTGAGTCATTCAAGAAGTATTAAAGAAAATAATTACTTTTAAGTAGGAGGAATAGTTGTTGGAAGCCCAACCTTCTTCTTCTCTGTACATTAAAATGTTTGTATTATTGAGAATCAGCTATTGCTATAGATAGAGAGTCAACCTTTGAGCCACGAAGGTCTGAGTTCAAGTACTGCTTCTGACACATACTGACTATGTGACTCTTTGTGAGTTACTTAGTTTCTTGACATTTTTGTTAACTAACTAAAATTATAACTGTCAGTAAAGGTACCAAGCTGCATTGGTAGATGCTACCTTTCCTGGGAGTACACCATACTGATGAAATTATAGATCCAATCTCTATTCTGTTTCTATGATGTTACTTTCACAAAAAAAAAAATAATTTAACATAAAAAATAAAATTTATTCCATCTGGGCAAGTAACCATCCTGTGGACTCTTATGACAAAATTTCAGAGCAATCTTTGATGGAAGAATCCAAAGAGAGAGTGATTAAATAAAAGGTCAAAAGGCATTTCCCAATACACAAGTAGGCAAAGGATATGAACAAATAGTTCTCAAAAGAAGCAAATGCTATTAAAAACCATATGAAAGATTTTTTTAAGCCACTAGTTATAAGAGAAATATAAATGAAAACAGTCTTCACTTTTTACTCCACATACTGCAGTGACAAAGATAACAAAAGAAGGGAATAGTAAATGTTAGTTTTGTGATAAGAAGATTGACACACATAATATTAGTAGAGCTATGAATCAGTACAAATATTTTTGGAAATCATTACGAAATTATGCAAATAAAGTGAATAAAATATCCATTTTTTAATCTAGAGATCTCATTACTAGGCTTATACCTGAAGGAGGACACTGATAAATAGAAAATCCCAAGATATAGAAAATATTTATAACAATATTTTATATGAGAGCAAAGAATTTAGAATATAAGTGAATGCTCATTGGCTAGAAAATTGCTAAATAAAATTTACAGGGGTGTAGTGGAATTTTACCGTGCTATAAGAAATTATAAATATTATAAGTACAGAGAAACAAGGAAAGATCTACATGAACTGATGTAATGTGAAGTAAGTAGATCCAAGAAAACAACATATACAACGATTACAACAATCTTCTTTCCAACAATGGAAATTAAAACCATACACAAAAACAAAAAATGTCATTATAAATTATAAAGAACAAGTAAGGTTTGAAAGAAGAAAAAATGAGAAGATAGTTTCTCCTCACCCCTTTGAAAATTTGAGAGGTCCACAAGTGTTATACATTGCACATCTTTTCAGACATTCACATGATATAGATGTTATGCTAATTATTTTCCCTTTTTTCTTTGTTTTTAATTCATTTATTATATGGCATGGTTCCCTGGGAGGGAAAGAGGAAGAGATACTTGGGGCAGGGAAATCATAAGAATGTAAAAAAAAAATAGAGACAAAAATAAAAACTTTTTTTTAAAAGAGAAAGTCAAACTGAAGCTCCAGAATTTTGAAGACAGTTGTGCTAGCTACGTGAATGCTGTTTATTGCTCTTTTATTCCCCTTTTGACCCCTTAAACTAAACTAAGAGTCACTGGCCATTTAGTATATTCTCATAGAGGAAAATTCCATCTCTTCATCCTGGCCAGTTCCACAGGATTGAGGATTTCAGAACCTGTGACCAGCACCTTCTCTTTTCTTACTCACTCTAGGCATCTGGGTGGAAGAGTGGATAAAGCTCTGGTCCCAGAATCAGGAAGATCCTAGTTGAAATCCAGCATCATATACTTAGTAGCTGCATGACTGCGGGCAAGTCACTTATCCACTCTCTGCCTCTGTTCCATCAGTGGCAAAATAGGGACAATAATAGCATCTAACTCTCATAGTTGTTGTGAGGATCAAATGAGATAATATTTGTGTATCACTTAGCACAATGTCTGGCACAGAGTAGGCATTTAATATTTTTTTTCCTTCTTTCAAGGGTACTCTGAGGTTCTTGTACCTCAGTCAAATGGAATTCAAGCTTCTCACTTAGCTCTTGGCCACTGACTGGGAGACTGAAGAAAAGATAGTTTTAATCTCCCAAAGTGTTGTTGATTTGTGATAGGTCTGAACATGCAATACAATGTATGATCTATGTCAAGATTCTGTCCTGATTCATTCCTCTGCTTTACTTTTACTTTGATTTAGCATGATCAAAGGCTTATTAAGATATGTCCTGGAGTTAGGAGTTAATCAGTAAAGCACAGTGGTAGGAAAGGAAGAGAGATGGAGGAATTTTTCCAAGTGGGATAAGGAGGGAAGGGAGAAAGTTAGAAATAAAAGAAATCTGATTGGATAAACCTATAATCCAAGTCTACCAAAAAAAAAAAAAAAACGCCACAAAGTCTAGGCCACCATCCACTAGGGGAAAAATTGAAGGGTTCACACACGCAATTCACACACAGAAACTGCCAGAGCAGTCCCTGGGAGCTTTAACTGAAAATTCTGAGTGGCCTTCATTTTTTGGATAGTGCAAGGGACACCTAGGGTAAACACTTGTTTTGTTGCATATGCCTGGATTTTATTATTGAATTGCATTACACATGTCCCACAGTATTCCCATTCTCACCTACATACTTTAGCCTCATAGTTCCGATTGGGAGGAATGATAGATGATAACTAAATATAATGGCATACATTAAACTCCCTCTTGATAGCTTTCATGTAGCCAAAAATGCTTTGCAAAATTTTGCTTTTTCCATACATGAATGTGGATTGTAATCGTATTAGTATGTAGAGAAACCTTGATAAAGCCTTAATTAATGATATATTAATAAAAGGATAAAAAAGGATCACTCCCTTCCTCCAGCCCATCTTTCTCCTTACTCTCTTCATATTAATTGTTAACAGTGAGAGAAATTTCTAACAAGCATGTGTTTATGTTGTAAAATTCTGAGTGATCATATTAAAAGATACACAAACACACAGAGCATAATTTAAAACACTAATCAGGAGTGTTGAAATTCTTATACTGCATGGTGCAATTACTTTTCAAAGGAAGGGAAAAGGCAGATTTGAACAGACACAGTCTGTTTGGTTCCAGTGGCCCCTCCTAATGAATGCATGATAGTTGCATATTATGCAGTCTCATACTCTACTCATGCACTTGGAGATGGTATTGAGTACAAATAGTCCATAGCACATCTCTATTCAAAGTAAACTCTTTGAGAGAAGGGATAATATCTCATTTATCTTTGTATCTGAGTAGTGCCTAGCACAGGATGACTACCATTCTTTTCACATAACAGATACTTAATATCTTTCACATCTCCACCACAATTCACCTCCCATAAAATTATGAGGTTAGAAGAGATTACATATTCCTAATCTAAGGTCAATGAACTTGATTTTTAAAATATTTAAATAACTTAATTTCAAGATATTTGGTTTCCATTTTACTCCTACATATTTAGTTTTATACATTTACAAACATTATTCTGAGAAGGGGTCCTTAGGCTTCACCAGACTTTCAGAGGTATCCATGACGCACAAAAAAATTCTTAAGGATCCCTGGAATAGATGATTGCTATGGTCCTTACCAAGTCTAAAACTATATTAGTAGAAGCATTTTTGAGGCAGATAGGCAGTGCAGGGGGTAGAGTACTTGGTCCAGAGTCTGGAAGACCTGAGTTTAAATCTGGCCTTAGAAACATACTAGCCATTTGCTGGAGCTTAGCACAGTGTCTGGCACATAGTAGAAGCTTGGCATATGTTGATTGACTGAAAGATTGACATGGGGTAAGTCACTTAATTCATTTTGGCCTCAGTTTCCTTAAGTGTAAAAAGGGGATAATAATAGCATCCACCTCCCAGAGTTGTGATTAGCAAAGTGTCTAGAATATATGATGTTATATAAATGTCAGCTATTATTATTATAAGCATTTCTTCTCAAATTTTCAATACCATGTGACTATTATCACCCTTGATATTTTCTCCTTGGGAAAAATACATACATACTTAAACATATGTCTATGTATGTATGTGTGTATATTAATTATAAAATATGTGTGTGTGTTTGTGTGTGTGTGTATGTGTGTGTGTGTGTGTGTGTGTGCGTGTGTAGGAAGGTCTGATGCCTAGGAAATGGAAACAAGTAAACAGAATCAGAAATTCTCCCTTTCTCAATTTTTACAAGCAATATTTGTAGCTTTTATGGCTTGTGTTGGAGATTCTAATCTTTTTCAAGAAAGGAGATGGACTTACTAAACAACATATTCAAGGTAAATATTTCACAGGGGAGGAGAAAATATTCAACACATATAAAATTGATTTGTTTAAATGCAGAAGTTAAACAGCTTTCCAAGAGTAAGTGAATGTGCTTTATTCTGTTGTTCAGGTGGTAAGAGGAAAGTGTAGTAGAAAACTGATGCAGGTGTGACTGCTCTAAGGAAGACATAGGTTATTGAACAGGACCTAAGAGACTAATTTCACTGATGAGGATTCCAGTCTTTCTTTAATTCTATAGCTGCCTGCAGGTGGAAGATAGGAACACAATCCCTGGGCTTGTGTTTGTCATGTTAGACTGATCCTTTCTACCACTTTCACAGCACTATAAGCCAGGATTTGAACCAAGGTCCTTTAGCTCTAAACCCTTCCCATTCCATGCTGCCTCATTTTTAAGTCTTTGCATCCTGGTCAACATCAAGCTTCTAATGTTTTCTTGGAATATCTGAAGGATGAGAGTAGTCCTAAGTAATTCCAATAGATACTCAACTTTCACAAAATCTGAGGTATAGAATCACCATTAACTATTACTGAATGGACCTTACAGTGTTGTCAAATTATGAAAAATATATACATATCTTAGAGGAAACACCCACCCACCCCCACACACAAACGTGTACACACACACCTCTTGGTAGTTTTCCTCAAAAGTGAATTTATCGGCATGACACAGAGGATAGATATCTGGAAATTTCAAAATACCGTAGCTATGCTGCTACTTCTTTAACTCCTCCCTCCTTTTAGATCACAGAGAACACCCTCAATCTACAGAATGATGAGATCTATTTTCTCTTTTTTCTTTATTTAAAATATTTATTTTCTTTAATTTATGTGATAAACCAAATATTTCTATAATAAAGTGCAATAAAAATGGCTGCACATGAAACTACAAATCTATTATATACAACTTGCTATCCATTTAAATATGTAATAAAGCTATTTTGTAATTTTTTTTAATTTTTAAACTTTTTTCTTCCATTCTCCCACCTTAGATATGGCTATCGTTAGACACACATATCTGTGTGTATACATGTATATGCATATATATACATGTGTGCATATGTACTACATACAGAGTATATATGGTAAAGTTGTTCTATAAGCACTTCTATTTATCAGATCCATTTTCAAGAAACAACAGTATTTGCATGCACTTAAATGTAGCTCCTAAGAGGTAGAAACTGTTGTGCAGTGTTCTAGTTCTAAAGCTCTCAAAACTTTTGGTCTCAGAACCTCTTTATGCTCTTAAAAATTATCAAGGCCTTCCTCCAAAGAGTTTTTATGTGCATTGTATCTATCAATATTTACCACATTAGAAATTAAAATATCGATATTAATATGTCTATAAAAATAATTTTGACCTTACTCCATAATTTTTACTCATTTGACCAGATTCCAGAAAAGAGCCATAGGGATAACCACTGTTCTTGAAATTGAATTCCTCCTTTGTGCTTCCTTCCATTATGCTATTATTAGTAATAATTGCTGTTATTTATACAGAATTTTAAGATTTTCAAAACATTTTACATGCATTATTTCATTTTATCCTCACAATAATCCTAAAAGATAGCCAACTACAAACTTTATTATTCTCATTTTTCAAAGGAGGAAAGAGTTTTAGAGAGATTAAGGGGCTTTCTCATAGGCATACAGCTTATGAAAGAGGTAAGATTTAAACTTAAATGTCAGAGGTCTTCCCATGATACTATAAGTAATCATGGTGTTCATTGATACACCATTAGTCTTTGCAACCATAACTACAATGACAGGCTGAAGTTGCCCTCCCTATATTCACTTTTGAAAATGAAATACAAAAATATATGCTAAGGAAGGTATTCTGCTTCTCTCTCTGAATTTATTTCCCTCTCTTATTCTCTCTCTTTCTTTCCATTAGGATTTGAAGGAGCTGTGATTTAATTTGTATTAGTATTCTTGTCATCAATGGAGATTTCTCTCTATCCAGATTACTTCTCCCTGTCCAAGTTTTCCCATAAATAATACAAAGATATAACTAACATTTTTTGTTGTTCTTTTAAAGTAGCAGTGAAGATGTAGAACTTAGTGGTCATTTAACCCAACTCCCTCATTCTACAGAGGAGTAAACAGAGGGCTACAAACATTTAGTGACTTATGTGAATTGCAGAACCAGTATTCAGCCTTGGTTCTGGTATCTTCCAGTTCAGCACTCATTCCACCGCACCATGATATCTCCCTTGTCTTTGGGTTATCAACGTAACATGTGCCATTTGGACTACTTATTGATTGTCTTCCAATATGCTTCATGACCAGTCCATCTCCTCTTCTGGTCACACATATTATTGATGGTGTCTTTTTACATCCCTTCATATAATTTCTGATTTTATTTATAGGATATTTATAAGGATATAGCTGAAGTTCTCTAGTACTGTGTCAAATCATTAGTTATTGGGCACAAGTCACATAGAAAAAGTAGCAATGCTATACTACCTACATAACGGTTAAATGTGGTCTAAGATTATGTAAGTATTAGTATTCTCCTATAAAAAGTCTATTGCAGTAGTCTTGAGTTCTTAAAGGCTATACCAGATAGTAGTTTTTCAACAGGTACTAAATGGTTTTGAATATAGGGCTAGTGATTGTGTGTGTGTGCGTATGTGGGTGTGTGTGTGTGTGTGTGTGTGTGATAAAAGGACCAGGCTAACCAAGTCACAGAGAAGTTCTTCACAAAAATGTCTGACCCTGAAGGGCTTAAAAAGATTCTGGCTATAGCAATCAATGAAAGGGAAAAATGCTGTATGTAATTAAATAAATTTATGATGCATCTCTCTTTTCAATAACTCTGAGACAGCTGATGCGAGAATTACCACAGATAAAGACATTGGGGCTCAGAGCTGTTAAATGACTTGCCCACCGTCACATATTGTCAGAACCAAGACATAGATCCATGTATTTAGAAAGTGT
Source organism: Phalanger gymnotis (assembly GCA_028646595.1). NCBI lineage: Eukaryota > Metazoa > Chordata > Mammalia > Diprotodontia > Phalangeridae > Phalanger > Phalanger gymnotis. The sequence continues at coordinate 9,433 of JAQQSZ010002863.1, forward strand.
TATTTGTATTATAGAGTAACTATGAATCAATAAGACATATTTATATGAAGCATATTTTCATAAGCTACATGTGAAAATTAATCTTCAAATACCTTAAGTAAGTCAATCAACCATCTTGTGCTTCAGGTTTTTGTCCATAAAATTATGCTGTTGGACTAAATTATTTCTTCGGCCTCTAATGTGATTTTTAGATGGCATTATTACTTAGTTGTGAATTTGGAAAGTTTCCTTTCCAAATCTGAGTTCCTATGATTGGGTGACATTATCTATCTTGCTTCATACACACGGGGCACACAGAAATCTAGCAGAGCTTCTTCCCCACAGATTAAGAAGTTCTGAAGAGGTCATGAATGAAAAATGTTTAAGAAGCCTTGACTATAGGATATAAAAAAAGTTCACTGAATCACCTGGTTTCATTTTATTTCTCAGGAAAACCTGATTACAAATGCTGAGTATTTGAATGAAGCGTTTGAGGTCAACATCAATGAGGGGATGAGCATCTGTCATGCCAGTCAAGTCTTTCTGCCTTGTGAAAAAACAAAGGAAGAAGAAGAAATTTATTAGAAAATGAGTCAAGGTTAATGTCTCCTTTATTTTTATGTAAATGAGTTTTGACAGCAGGGAACTGAGTTATGCTCTATATTTCATGGCCAGAGACCATCAAATCTATTCATATCTTTAGGACTGGCTAAGTTTTGTTGGGGGAAGACATGAATATATTTTTCTTTGTTAAGAAGTATATTAATAATTCAATTGATGACTATACTAACAAATGGAGTGTGCTACCCAAAAGTTCTCATTTGTTTTTGTTCCTCTGAGATCAGAGGTTCTATTTCAAAATAAAGTAGGGTGATTCAAAACCATGGTTTTCTTGTTCATTGCCTATGGAGGGGAAAAGAGTTTGATTTGTTAGAGAATAGATTTGGTCTCTTCCAAAAAAGTATATTTCATACCTGTGTCAGAATCTTACAAGATTCCTTGATATATATTCCAAAAGATATAACTAGATTTCACAAAACTCTGATGTTATAAATGAAATTATAAATTGAGAAAAAGATTATATTATTATTGAATTAAATTAAATGAAAAAATATTATAAATGTTATAAATGAAAAAAGCATTTATTGAGAGTTTTGTTCATGTCAGGAAAGGAGGCATAAGGCAAGGAAATATATGCTCATCAAAGGTGTTTTCTACTATCATTGAATGAGTCTAAATGGAAAAAGAATTCAATGTAGATTGTCTTCTCAGCAGTCTTGTTTATGGATTATGTTGTCTCAATTGCATTAAGACCCAGAATGTTGCAAATACCCCTAAATGATACCTGTAATCACTCAAAAGCATTTGACCTAATTAAAAAACATATATATGGAGCATGTTTATTATGTAAATTGAATTTTAAAATACAAAAACCATTCTTATGTCATAGGCTGTACAAAAGAAAAGGTGGTGAGCCAGATTTGGTCCACAGCCTGTAGTGTGGTGATATCTTTTCTAATCTATAATAGTGCCTAGACAAGCCACAGAACAGATGCATTAATGGGCACATAGAAAGTCATTATAGCTCAACAATGGATTTGGTGTCAAGTTACATAAAAGAATGTAAGAGGTATAGCTTGTATTTGAGAAAGTGTTTTTGTGTTTATTGATCCCTAGTTTCTCCTCAAAACTAATACCCACATTTTGAACATTTATGTGCTTTTGGTTGAATTATATGGCTGTGACTCATGGAATATCAAGTCTCCAAAGAATGAATGATGGAGGTCATCTAAAATGGAGATACATATGGCTGCCATGATTGTGTATATTACCATCAAAAAATTTCACAAGAGAAATTATGCGTAAGACACAGTTGTAAAATATCTGCCATCCCCAGTCCTCAGCTATTACTTTGCTTTTTAATCTCAAACAGTCCTAGAAATCTTTGTCCAGCTTCTCCTTTTCCCTGCCATCCTCTACCTTATATTACCTTATTTTCTTCCACATTGAACAAATAAATGGGTTTAAAATTTGGATGAAAATGTCACTACCAGTTACCAAAACACAAAATTTTAGGTCATCTTGATCTAATTTCATTTGTTCATCTCTGTCTTATTAGATTCATCCAATCATGATAATTAACTTCTAATATCATTTTAACATCTCTGAACTATATAATCACCTTTTCCTTCCCCTTGCCATTGATTTACCTCAGATCTTCATTAACTTTCATATAAAAGATCACAATAATCTATAAACTGTTCTCTCTACTATCAATTGTCCCATTTTTAAAATGTCTTTCAACGAATAAAAATTCATCTTATTTGCCTCTCACCTCACTACACTTAAAAAAGAAAAAAAAAACAAAACTTTGTAACAAATATGCAGTCAAGCAAAAATGAAACAAAACAAAAAGATCCATATTGGCAATTCCCCTCCAAAAATACATCTTACTCTGTCCTTTAATCCATTACCTCTCTGTCAAGAGGTGGGTAGCATGTTTCATCATGACTTCTTGGCAACTGTTTTTGTTCGTTGTGGTGATCAAAGTTCTTAAGTTTCTTTTTCTTTTTGTCAAATATGTCTTTGTTCATTATATTTAATAAAATTATCTATTTTTTCTATGATCAAGAATGCTTGAAAGTCCTCTATTTCATTAAAATTACCCATATCTTTCATATGTGATTATACTTAATATTTCTTGGTAAGTTGTTCTGCTAGTAAAGTGAAAAAATTGCCCTTTAAAATTTATTTCATGTTTTTTGCTCCATTAGAGTGGTGACTACTAAATTTTGTGTGATCCTAACTATAGCTCCTTAGAATTTGAATTGTTTAATTATGGATGTATTTTATATTACTTTTTCCTATAGCATTTTTTTGTCTTTTTTAATTCAATTCAATAAACATTTATTAAGTGCTTACTATGTGGTGGGCATTGTACTAAGACCTGGGTATGCAAAGAATATAAAGAAGACCTGTCCTCAAAAGGAGCTTACAATTAAATTATGGAAGACATTACACAAAAAGGAAGTTGAAAATGATGTGTTTTGGCAAGGGTGGGGCAGGGCATTTAGTAAGTACCTGGTATGGGACATGACATTCTGCTCAGTGGAAACTAAGCAAAGGCATTAAGAAAATGAAGAGCAACCTTGAGAGTTCTGAGTCCTCTATATAATGGAGGGCTTTGGGAGGAGTTTATTGCTTCTTTCTTTAGCCTTCCAGAGGGGATAGACAACTGAGGAAGTTAAGAAGGTGTTGAGTGATAAGCTAAACCTGGGGAAAGAATGATGTTGCATAGACTGGAAACAAAGCAGAGTTGCTGCTGGGTCCTGGGTCCTCTTGATTCTTTCTTCTTGTGTTCAGTGTTGTGTTAATCAAAGATCCCAGGGACATTTCTGTCTGGGGACCTATAAGTTTTCAGTGTGTCCAAAGCATTCTGATACAGGGTAAAGCCTGATCACTGTCTTCCTTATTTGAGCTTTGCAATCTCCTCACCTTGACATGTATTTCAAGACACAGAGAGAATTAACCTCTTTGATGCAGGCTTCCCTGATACTTTTCATTCCCTTCTCCCCACAGTGATCTTTGTCTTCTTTAAGTCTTTCACTCTCAAGTGCTCAATAAACATAATAACTATGTGGTAGGTACTGTGTTAAGCACTGCAGATACAAATTATGGTTGGTGTTGTTCAGTTGCTTTCAGGAGTATCTGGCTCTTTGTGATGACTTTTGGAGTTTTCTTGTCAAGGATACTGGAGTGGGTTGCCATTTTATTCTCCAGCTCATTTTACAGCTGAGGAAACTGAGGCAAAAGAGTTAAGTGATTCGCCTGGGGTCACATAGCTAGTAAGTGTCTGAGGCCAGATTTGATCTCAGGAAGATGAGTCTGCCTGACTCCAAACCTGGTGCTCTGGTGTTCTATCCACTACACTACCAAGCTGCCCTTAGGGGATAAAATAAAAATTAAAAACAAGGACAGTTCCTATCTTCAAAGAGTTTATGATCTCATGGTGGAAGACAACAAGCAAAATGAAGCCGAAAGGAGGAGTATGGGACCAGGAAGAGAAGATACCAAGTTCTGAGGCAGGTTGGAGAATGTCAAAGAAGTCTAAAAGCAGTAGAGCTGATGGGAAAAGAGGCCAATCATTGTGATAAGCTGGGAAGACAGAAAGAGTCAAACAATAGATAGTTCCTGTCCCTTAAGAGCTTACAATCTAATGAGAGAGATGCAAACAAATGTTTACAGACAAGCTATGTAAAGGAAACACAGGAATTAACAGTTATTGGGGAAAATGTCTTGTTGAAGATTTTGTTTTTATACATATTGGATAGTTATCATATTTATTTTTGTATAAGTTATTTGTGTGCATGTCTTACCTTTCCTTACTATATGTAAACTCCTTGAAAGTAGGGGCAATTTATTATTTTTGTCATCCTCAGAGCCTTGTGCAGAGCCCTAAACGTATTGTCAGCCAGACCAGAACTGACCTCTAACTTGCGGGTGATTGGAGCCAAACAAAGCCGGCGAGAGACAGGACAGTCAGAGATCAAGCTGAAGTTCAATTTCAAAGTCAGGGAAATGGCTTGCAGCTAGGACATGTGTGCCAGAGCACTGCCCCTATAGGGTAGGGAAAGGGAGGCGAGGCAGTATGGGGAGAGTCAATACTTAAACCAATGGCTTTGAATTGAGCTGTAGCCCTCACAATGAGAGGTAACAGCAATAATGTAACATTTGATTCATAGTGGGACTTCATGACCAGAACGTAGGTACTACAAGCACTTGTCCAAGCTCTGAAACCACCTGATGCTGGTGGGAAGCAATTCTGGGATTTTACTGTGACTGAGCTTATCCAGAGGGTGAGATCATCTTGAGATTGAGACAGCCTGCTTTCTGGGCCTCAGCTCTGGAAAATAGGGTGCCTACTAATATCTTGACAATATGAGGTGCCAAATATATGTATATGCTGAACAATTCTAACTAATTGTAAGTTAAAATCAGAAAGTTTAGTGAAAGTGAAGCCATTGCATAGAAGAAAATTTTTTTTTATCTTTTTTTATTTTTATTTTTTTTTAATTTATTTTTGACATGTTTGGTTTTCACAGGCGTTTGAATTACAAATTTTCTCCCCATTTCTTCCCCCCCCACTCCAAGATGGCGTACATTCTGGTTGCCCTGTTCCCCAGTCTTCCCTCCCCTCCGTCACCCC
>JAQQSZ010002864.1:0-14617 GCA_028646595.1 Phalanger gymnotis
GTAGGTTCTTCCAGGTTGTTATGAAGTCGGTATCATCCCCATTTCTTATAGCACAGTAGTATTCCATTACCTTCATATACCACAGATTGTTCAGCCATTCCCCAATTGATGGGCATCCCTTTGATTTCCAATTCTTAGCTACCACAAAAAGAGCCATTATAAATTAAATTCACATTTCTTTCCTTTCCACAATAGTAGTATGGTAAATTTTATCAAAAGCCTATTCAAAATCTAGAAATTAACTCTGTTCACAGCATTCATTCATCTATTATTAGTTTGGTAATCCTGTTATATCAAAGGAAATGAAGTTAATTTGGCGTGACGTGTTCTTGATGTCACCATGCTGGCTTTTTGTAATCTCTGCTTCCCTTTTTAGATACTCACCAATGATCTCTTTTATGAGCCTTTATAGAATTTTCCCAGGAATCCAAGTTAAGCCCACTGGGCCTACAGTTGTAGTTTGTTGTCTTTCCTTTTTGAGTTCAAGACAGCATATGCCTTTCTCAATTTATAAAATATCTTGCTGTCTTCTTTGATCTTTCAGGCCTCATTGATAGTGTCTTAGCAATCACATCTATCAGGTTTTTTTTGCAGGACCTGATGTAGTTCATCTGGACCAAGTGATTTGAATTCATCAGAGATAGAGAGGTGTTCTCATATCTCCATACTTATCTTGAATGTCAACTCCCTTTAAAGACCAAGCAAACAAGGGTTGGGCAGCTGTATCTTTTCTCTGTTGTCACTTATCTTTGTTCTCACACTCCAAGCAGAGGTCTTTTTCCTTCTCTGGTCCTCATTTTTCTCTCAATATAACTTGAAAATGTTTTTTTTTCTTGTTATTTTTCTCCTTTACCTTCCTTTGGGAACTTCAACCAATTCTGACCTTTAGCATCCTTAACACTGCTGTAATAGGACTGCGAATACTTCTAAGTTCATCTTCTGTTAACTCCACATACTTCCATCTTGTATACGTTTGTTTTAAAAATCTAAATTGGGTGGTGAGTCTCCTGGGCATCCGCATGGATCTCTTTGGACAAACACCATTTTTTACTTAGTCATTGCAAGTTTTTGCCTTTGTGTCTTCAGAATTTTGTTCTTGAACATCTCTCCCAGGTTGACTTTTGAATTCAATTCAGGAAACATTTATTAAATGCCTACTATGTGCAAGGCATTGTGTCCCCAGGCAGAATAAGAGAAGACAGTTCCAGCTTTCAAGGAGCTTATAATCTAATGGAGGAAGACAAAAGCAAGCTGGAAAGCAAGAGAGGTGTACCTTGGGGTACCTAGTATGGGGGCACCTTGTTCTATGGAGTTCAAACCAAGCACAAATGCAGATGGAAAATGGAGAGTGAGTTTGAAAGTTTGGGTCTTGTCCTCTATAAAGGAAAGCTTTGGGAGGACTTTTAGTGCTCCACCATCCCTCCAGTCAGACTTCCCTGAAGCATTTTACTACATTTATTTCTGTTATTCTCTAGATTTATTTATATATTACTACATATTTACCCATACTTCCTGTAACTTCACTGAAATTTGCTTTCTCCAGAGTTTAGGGATATATGTCAGACTATGCTCAGAATTCCTTTCCTCTATCCTAAGATACAGTCTTTCTTCCCACCCCTATGCCACATATTTCCACCAAAACAACCAGTTTCTTTTTATGAGAATCATATATAGAAATCGAATTTCCCCTTTATGCTTTCTCTGCCTTTTGAAGAATGAAATTATCCTTCAGGCAAGTCAAGAAATTATTAGCTGCAATACTTATGACTGAGTTATTCAGGGAATTTAAATTTTTAGGAGTTTATGCTTTTTTTGTTTTTTATAATGCTAATTTGCCAACCTGCTAGATGGCAGGAAAAAGGAATATGTAATTTAGTAACATTGATAGTGTTAAGATGTCTTTCAACTCTGAAATCCTGTAATAGGGAAGGCTATTTGTTTTTTTGACAATTTTAGAATATTTACTTTGTATTGAGAAGCACTTGGTATGCTAATTAGAAGTATTGTTACTTGTTCATTTAAGAAGATACTTGAGGGCCAAAATGTTTAGAATTTTTAAAAATTAAGGTTTTTAATTGTTATTTCATCTTCTAATTTAGATTGAACCTGTATCCAGTTAGACTTAGTAGGGTGCTATTTTAAAAGTGAGGTTGAACTAATGTGACAGTTATATAAGTGTCTTTTTCAATTTTGTAGAGTTACCAAGGCAAGAGCAGCATGAACATTGTAGGGTTTTCTTCTGCACAAGCTCCAAATCCAGTAGATGATGAGTCATGGGATTAAGGCCAAAATTATTCAAGTTCCAGATATAGTTTTGATGCAGCGAAGATGGTTTTGAGTTTTAAAGGAAGTATGACACTCTGTTGGTAACTCCCTGTCTATCCTGTAATCTTCCCCCTCTCCTTTTAAAAAATAAAATTCTTTCCTGGCTGGTTTCGTGAAATGCTAAATGTTGAAATGTTGCAGTTACTAATACAAACGGTGTTTACTGGAAAGATTTAAGCATTCTAAATGTCATGTTTACCTCTATTTTATTATTTAGGAGTTTGACATGTTTCATATCTATATTAAGTCTTAAAAATATTAGTAGTGCTTTTTGAGCCTATAAAATAAGCAAGAAGATGTGAAACATTTTTATTTAAAAATTATTGGGTCCTTTTTATTTTTTCTTAAAAGAAACCTTTGAAGCAATAGTGTCACCATGTGATTATAAAATAATTTATATAAAACAAATAGTGTAAGATTCAGTGATTTTGATTTAGATGATTAAATATATGGTGAAGTTTGTTAAATACTTGAAATGTGATCTCTGTACCCAATGACATGACAAAATGCTATTACTTTTTGTAGTCTCTAAACTTTCCTTGTAAACTTACTAAATAAAAGCCCAAACACAGGTTCTTAGATGACTGTTTTATTGCTTAAACTTGAGATACTAGTTATAAGAAATGTTGAAGGAGAAAGGAACTTGGATCATATTGACCCTGATTACTACTTCCATCCTCATATTATGCTTGATTCCAAAGGAAGAGGGCTTAAAAGGAAGGTGATCATAAAAGGAAAAGGGGGTCATTAATGACCATTTGGGAATTGTCTCTTTTTTGGCCTGACTTTGCCTCTTAAGCTCCAGATTATTACCATTACCTCTTCCAAAAGGTAGAGATATCTGGTAGAGATCAGATAATAGAGGTCAGAATTTTATTGTATCAACTGTGTTAGAAAATTCTTAGTGTTCTAATGAATGTAATCATCATTTTTGCCAAAAAGATAGGTGTAATTTGGTGCTGGCATACTAAAAATGACTTTTTATGATGTTTTAATAATTCCTATTACATAGGTTTTACTTAAGAATCTCAAAGAACATGAGATATTGTTAAATAGTATCCTTGGAGATTTTATACAAATGTTCTGCTATGATGCTTCCTAGTGGAGAGCAGGTCTCAAAGGTTGTGCCAAGAGAGCAGAAGCTCTGTCAGCTCCCGTGAAGCTGAAAAGCCTTTAAAAATGAACTAGGTGGTAGTTCTTTCTAATCTCTGAGAATGTCTAGCTAAGCAGAAAGACATTGTTGAAATTTTGTTAAATATATAACGAATTCTTTAGGGGCACATAACAGTTTATATTATACAATATAAACAACAATTATAATCAGATAATGGGACACCTCATGATCTGGGTGGATATAGACAAGCATTTTGTAGCCCTTAACTCAGGGGACTAAGACCAAGTATTTCAGATCCTGAATGGGGTTGTGGTGGAGAATATTCCTCTTGTACCCAGTTATCCTAAGACCATGGTGACTTGAGAAGACTGAAAGCAGATCATTCCAAAAGGTGAGTCTCCTAAGTTATTACAAGCTCAGAAATTGAGCCATTAATGTGTGCTGCCTGCTTTCCACATGCATGAGAGCTCATCAGTGTGGAGATGTGAAGATTTCTCTTAGGCTCTTGATAAGAGGCTGTCTTGTTTGAGAACAACTTCCCCCATCAACATGATGCTGGCTGTTAATGCTGTATCTTAGTAAATCCATGGGACACATAAGTTAATGCATGAGTTGTATTCACTCATTTTTTTGTATATTACCACTCTGTTTAGAGAGCATCTGCCACTTAATACTAGGGAATGAGCAGGAGAGAAATATTACCCCTCGATCTCTGAAAATTAACTTTTTGAACAGTCTTTGACAACTTAAGTAAATGAACCAAAATTATACTAATAATCTCATTATAAATGAAATTTGGAGGCAAGTAACTTAATTTTGGAGTCCTGGGGCAAAGCCAACCTGGTTGAAGTTTGAGGGAGTAGTACTTCAAATATGAATTGCCTCTCTAACCGGTCAGATCTTTCTCCAACCACTTCCTGGATCATCAAGCAGGACCAGGGGCTTGTAATCTGCCCTTGTACTTCTTGCTCAGGGATTAATGTTATTAACCAGTTATATCGTGGATGATATGAAAATCTACCACCCTATAACTTCCCTTAGAATCTTCTTGATAGTCATAGGCTGTTTAGACTGAAGTTCCCTTCCCTGTCCACTGTTCCCTGTTCCCTCTTATCCATGCATATTAGCCCCACCCCCACCCATCCTGTCTCCATCAAGCCTTCTGCCACCTTTTGTGCCCTGCAGAACCTTTGTTCTGTTGTTAAATTATCTTTTTCACTTAGCTTGTGTTCTCCCCTAAGAGATTTCCTCAATGTATTTTTTATTTTCTCCTAAGTGTGTGTTTAATTGAAATGAATGGCTTATAGGTTGCTTTAGTGGAGGAAGATCAAGGAGTTAGATTTATCTTGTTTTGATAGCTGTTGCTGAGCATAAAGTGAATTTCTTGGGATGGAAACAAATGTATCACCTTGTGGAATATTTTTCTAATTGTTAGCATTCAAATCATAAATGATTTTATGTAAGCTGTTCCTAATTCTGTTTGGTAGAACTTGCCAGAGCTTCTGACATAGCTTTCTTGAACCCTGGGTTACTTCAGTGCCACAATGAAATATTAGCATGGGATTCTTAAGTACACTCTCCATGCAAATCTCTAGCTTTAACTTGTATCCTCAACTATAAAACAAGTGTAGTAACCTCACTTACCTTGCAGGGTGGTGGTTGTGAGGATTGAATGAGATACTTGTCAAGCCCTTAGCACAGTGCCTGTAGTGCATATATAAATGCTTATTCCATTCCCTTCCCTCCCCCTTGCTCATGCTAACGTATTTCTTTACATGTCATCCCGTCTTCCATCTGTGTTGGTGAACTGATTGTCTCTAATATTTGGAATTTACTAGCTCTTCACCTTTGCATCATAGACTTCTTCTAGACTCAGGCCAAACACCACCACATGAAGTATGGGCACAGTTCCAAATTGTTCTGCAGAAGGGTTGGGCTAATTCACAACTCTACCAGCAGCACGTTGGCATAGCTAATTTTTCTACATCCCACAACAGCATTCATCATTTTCCTTTCCTGTCATGTTAGCCAATCTGATAGATGTCTACCTCAGAGATATTTGAATTTTAATTGCTCTAATCAATACTGATGTTGAGAATTTTTTCATATAACTAGGTAGCTTGGACTTCCCTGTTGGTGCTTATTCATAGCCTTTAATTCACTTCACAGATTAAGACCTGGGGATGCAAAGACCAATAGCAATCTATTTGAAGGACCTCGCATTCTGTTGTGGTACATATTGTATGCACACATTTTTATATTTGTTAAGTGCCAGATAATTTTAGGGAGAAAAGAGTAAGAGAAGCAGGGAAGGTTTTTTTTTTAATAAAAGTGGCACGTGAAGTAAGCTAAGGATTCTGAGAGATGGAGAGTACTCAGGGCATTGGGACAGCCAAGGTGAAGGCAAGGAGATAGAAGATGGAATTCTTTGACCGATACCTAGCGCTCTCGTTTTGCTGGACATAAAGTATGTGAATGGAAGTCATGCAAAATAAAGCAGAAGGTAGACTAGATGATCTTGAGCTTGTGCCATATGAGTGTGATTTAATGGAATGTGGGGGGAAAACAAAGTTACCTTCAAGCAGCGTATGTTCTAATAAGGAAAGTAAGTGAATTTAGGAGAGTGGTACCTGGGGAAAGGTATTTTGGTTTGGAAAGTTAGAAGGGAGTAGAGATTTGGGAACCAAATGGGAATGTTTAGCCTAAAGAGGAAAAGACTTGGTGGATGGGGATCATAGTTGCTTCAAGTGTTAGAAAAACTGTCACAGTGGAAGAGAGGTTAGATTTATTCTGCTTCATCGCAGTGGACAGAATAAGGAGTGATGGATGGAAGTTGCAAAGAAGCAAATACTGGCTTGATATACCAGAAAACTTTATAGCAATTAGGTGTATCCAAAACTGGAACTTGGGAGACAGTGAGCTTCCCCCACTGCAGGACTTCCAGAGAAAGGCTGTTGACCACTTACGGTACATGAATGTAATGGAATGTTGCTCTGCAGTAAGAAATGACCATAATTTGTTTAGCTAACCTAATCAATGGGCATCTTCATTGTTTCCAGTTATTTGTGATCACAGAAAGTGCTCCTATATTTTGGTGCCTATAGTGATTTTGTTTATATCAATGGTCTTGGGGTATATGCCTAGTAATGGAACCTCCGGGTCAAAGGATATGGATATTTCAGCCACTTTTATTTGCTTAATTCCAAATTGCTTTCCAAAATGGTTATGCTGATTTGTAACTCCACCAAAAATGCACCAGTGTTCTTATCTTCCCATAACTCTTCCAGTGTTGAATATTGCCATATACACATATTATATACGCATACAGTCTTTGAGCTTTAAGGAGCCTCAAAGGCCATCTATTCCAATTGCTTCTTTCTATAGGGAAGTTAAATGATTTGCCTAGATAGTATCTGAGGGAGGAACTGAACCCAAATTCTGTGACCCCAATGCTAGTGCTCTATTGTATAGAATATATACAAAAAAGGAAAATGATGTATGATGGCGTGGCTGTGGGCATGTACATGTTTTTTTTTCCTCAGTGATGAAATGGGAAGGAGAAAGAAATAAATGCTTGATAATTGAAAAAATTTAAATGAAACAAGACATGTAATACACATTTATATATTTACATAATTTGGGGATGTGAGAGGCACTAGCAGCTGGAGATACCAACTTAGGTTGCATCTCAGAGAGAGTAAGGGTTTCTTTGAGGCTATGGTGAGGATGGAGAACATTCTGTACATGGGGAAGAGCCTTTGAAGCATGAATGGTAAGTGAAATATCATGTGGTGGAAACTGTAAGTAGTCTATTAGATGGAATATAGAGTGCATGAAGGGAAGTACCTCATAATAAGATTGTTAAAGCTAGGTTGTGAATACTAAAGTAGTTGGCATTTGATCCTGCAGTAGAAGTAGTAGCCATTGGAACTCATTGAAGAGTAGAATGGCATGGTCAGACCTATGCTTCAGGAATATCACTTTAGCAGTGGTGTGTTTTGTCACTTTCCTAACGGTCAATACTGAATTCCTACAGTATTTTCTGTAGTTGAGAGAGAAATGTAATATTCTTACAGCAATAGGTTTTCTTTTTAAATTTCCCCCCTCTTTTTATTAAGATGTGTGTGCTTATGTAAAAATAATGTTCACATGGGTTTCTTAAATACGATTAGCAGACAGATGACATGGATAGATATTGCTGGAATCTGGCCCATCTTCTCCAAGGAAGACTTAAGTTTCTAATGTGAAGGAAGTTGGAAGAAGGCTCTGGTTGGGCACTTGCTCCTTTCCTTGACTATTTTGAAAAGGTTAGGTCTATCTACCCTGTCCCCAACACTTCCCTTTGTCCCCCAGTAATGCTGGTTTGATATATAACAAAAACCACTTCCACAAACCTCTTTATGCCCTGACTTGGCACTCTCCACCAAACACTGGTTACACAGAAGATCGTCACAAATAAAGAATAGTGAGTAAACCAAATCCAAGTAAACAGCAAACAAAAATTATATAGATTAGAATATCCTAGAACATATGTGAAGGAATGAGCTCTTTAGATGGAATAAGATCCCAGCTCAACCAAGATGCCCCAATCTCTCCCTATAAGAAATTTGTTCTCTGAAATATCTTGGGAAACAAGTTGGAAATTAGGGACATGTTGAGGAGCTGGCTTCTCTACGTGTCTGCAGGTTTCTATTTTTTTTAAATCTCAAAGAATGGAACCATACATATCTTTCTCACAGGAAACTCTGGTATCAATTCTACTCACCATGCCATCCATGTCAGCATTCTCTCCACCAATCCTGAGTTAATATTCTATATTAATTGCATGTAAAATGCCCCACTATTCCATTGGAATCCAGGTCACATTATTATGATCATGAAAAAAATGACATGCAAACATTTCCTTATGCAGGGAAGAATAGGAAAAAATCTATATATGAAATTATCAACCTCTACTGTTCTGTTCTCTAGCACATGATACATGCAAACTTAGATGCATATCTCTTTTCTGAAGTAGTTTCCTGAAGCTCATAGTCAACATACTTAAGCCAAGTGCAACAAGATTTTAAGATACAGACATGGAAGCATTTCAACTTAACCAGCAAAGACTATTTTTTGAAATTATATCTTGTAGCCAAAGATAAATTACTTACAAGTGCCAATTAATAGTGTGCTGGTTGGTGGAATGTATACTCAGAAAATTTATGATAGTTAAGTCATAAATGTCAAGTAGCTGAAAATTATAACTAGAATTTGCAGACAAGTAGCAAAAGTCTGGAAGAATTCAGAAGATACAAAGAGTATTAGACTTCTGAAGATTATGTGTGGAAATATGAAAGATGAGGATTGGTGGTAGGGAAACGTTACTTAGATAAATGTATAGCAAATTCTCTTAAAATTTTCATCAGTCTCCTATATAACAAAGTCTTCAAAAGCTGTTTAGGATACTTGGGAGAGAAGCTAAGAAAATGACTCACTGACTAAAAGAGGGACTACAGATGTGGATGTCATAGGGCCAGCCACATTACTGTACGGATTAATTTTGTTGAACTTTATTTTCTTAATCTTTGTTACAAGGGATGGCTCGATGTGTAGGGAAGTGGGAAAAGATATATTTAAAAGCGATGCTGGAGGGGGGGAAGGAAGAGTGGCCAATAAGCACCCAGAGTATGTATGTATGTAAAATAGGCTTTGTCTGCAGGCATCCCCATGGAGGTTGAGTCTGGTTCTAGATATGTGTAATGGAGGGGCCTGTTACCTGGTTTTGGTCATGCCCTGGTATTTTCTGACAGTCCTGTTGACTTGCTGCATGGTGCTAAAAAAATCTTTTGACTGACTGCTAAGCCGGCATAGAATGTGAATACAAAAGACTAAGTGGACAGAACGGACCTCTTCTTGTAAGCTTTCCAGTGAATAGGAAGAAATGCTATGGCTCTCTAGATAGGCAATGAAGTAATGCCAACCATTACTTGTGATAGGTGCTCCAGCTGCACCACCATGTGACCACGAACAAATGATGCCTGTGTTCTTTCGGTCCCTTTTGTGACTATTTCATGATTTTTGATGAACGAGTATCAGAGATTGAGTGGACCAGGTTTTTTTAACCTTGTGATCTTCAGAAGATTGAAAGAGCCACTTGTGGTCCAGCAACTGGAATCCATAATAGCTGAAACAACTGAGTCTGGTGAAGAACCAGACCTGAGGAGTGGCCTGGTTGACCCAGGTAAACTGTGAATTGATCTGGGAACTGAGATACTGTTTCTCAAGCAAGAGAGAGACTTGTCCATTGTCTATTCCACACTCAGAAGTGAACTTGGTGGAACACATGTTGGTAGCCAACACTTAATTTTGATTCCACTCTCCCTAAGGGTGAGATGGTAGAGGAAAATGGGCTTCCAATTTGAGAGATTTCTGTACTTCAGCTCTTACCATATCTTCTTAGTAAATATCCTCTTGTAAAAGCTAATTAATCTTAATTGATATTGAGGACAGGTCAACTGGTCAATTGATATTGGGGAGATGTTAACTGATAATTAATATTGGGGAGAATATACTGGATGGGGGCTCATGAGCAATAAATACAGAAACCGTCACCCAAACCCCTCAGCATTAGCCCCTGGAAGTCTGAGAGAGAGGAGACAAAGAGTTTGAGAGATCTGAGAAGAGCAGAGGTTTGAAAGAGCTGTGGATAGACACCATAGCAATCAATTAGGGAAGGAAACAAAGAATGTTGTACAACAGTGAGGGCCCAGTTGAAATTACATAATGTAGTTGTGTGACTTCAGTGCCAGTGTGCAGTGTGTGAATAGATGTAGGAAAGGGTGATTATGGGAGTTAACTCGAGATGCAGTTTGCCAAAGCTTGAGTAGTGAGGACAAAGGGGTAAGGGAGTCAAGACCTGAGGACAGTGGTCAGTTGAAATGGTAAAATACAGCATTAAATTAAGAAGTGAGGCCAAAGCCGCCTCAGTGAGGCCTGGGGGAGCATGGAAGGGTGGAGTAATTGGAGGATTTGATGAGGTTGAAGATTAGTAAGCAAAAGCAGTCACTTCTCTCAAGTTGCTCACAGTTGAATGTGAAGAACTTGGAAACAACTACATACATACAAGATATACACAAGGTAAAATTATAGTAATCTCAGAGGGAAGGGACTAGCATTGAGGAACAGGAAAGGCTTATTGCAGAAGATGAGATTTGACCTGAGTCTCAGAGGAAGCTAGCAAGTGGAAATGAAGGGAGGCATTCCAGGCATGGGGAACAGTTGCTGCAAAGGTGTGGAGTCAGGAGATGTAGAGATGTATTCAAGAAGCAGCAAAAAGGCCAGTGTTGCTGGATTATAGAGTATATGGAGCAGATTAAAGTATGAGAAAGCGAATGTTAGGAAGGAAAGGCAGAACAGGATGTAAAGGGCTTTAAAAGCCAAACAAAGGATTTTATATTTGATCCTAACAGTGATAGGGAGCCACTGGAGTTTATTGAATAGGGGAGTGACACGGTCAGACCTCTGTTTTAGAAGGATCAGTTTGATAACTGAGTGGAAGATGGACCAGAGCAGGGAGAGACTTGAGACTGGGAGACCAACCAAAAGACTGTTGGAATCGTCCAGCAATAAGGTGATGAGGGCTTGCGCCAGGTGTGCCAGAGGAGAGAAGAGGGCATATATGAGAGATATTGCAAAGGTAGAAATAACAGGCCTGTGAAACAGATTAAATAAGTAGGTTGAGTAAGAGTGAGGCATCAAGGAAGAAACAGGTGGTAAGTGTGAGGGATTTAGGAGTATGATGGGAAATTTTGAAGGGAGAAAGTTTGAGGATAAATATAATCAGTCACGTTTTGGATATTTTAATTTAAGATATCTCTAAGACATCCAGTTTGATATTTCTGATAGACAGTTGGAGACTCAAGCCTCAAAGTCAGAAAAGAAGGGTCGTAACTGAAAATAAGGGAGACTAAGGAACAAAGCTCCAAGCATGATCAATTTATTGGTAAGGCTAGCGATTACCAATAAAAGGGGTCTTCTAGCTCCTCAGCAAGCTAAAGTACCTTGAGGGCTAACATCATTTTTATAGACAAAAAGAGCCCCACTAATATTAGAAGGCAGCATTATAGATGGGGGAAAAATATGATTGGTTACAAGTCAGAAAACATTGTAGACTTGGAAAACAATATGATTGGGTGGATATAAGGATTTCAGGGGAATCGATAATCCCTCCTTGCATACTCTTGGTAGGAAATTACTGATTTGTTGAAACCACCTAGTAATAACTAATAACTGATGGTTTATACATGACAGATTTCCTCTAATTGTGCAAGGACAACTAGTGGTAGAGAAATAACGGATTTCCTCTAATTGGTCAAGGACAGCTGGTCATAATGGTTTTTTTTTTCAATTAAAAGTGATTTATAGGACAGCTGAACTTTTAAACTTAACTCAGAAAGGAAAGCTAGTCATTATGGGAAAGCTGAATTTTTAAACTTCTGGACTTCCAAACTTAGTGACAAAGGAATTTGACATTAGGTGGTTCTTCAAAATGGTGGTGGTGTTACAGAATAGAATCAATTACAAAATGGAATGAGAATAAATTTGATTTTCTCAGAGGTTAGGCCTGAGTAAATAGTTCTGAAAATAGTTTGCATAGAGATAATTGAATCCATGGGAACTGATGAAATTACCAAGTGAGATAGTATAGAAGGAGATGAGAAGTCCTAGGACAGACTCTTCAGAGACATCATAGTGAGTGGGTACGGCCCAGATGAAGAACCAGCAAAGGAGAGTGAGAAGGAGCAATTAGGCAGGCATGAGAATAACTAGGAGAGAGCAGTGTCTACTCTTCTGTGACTAGAGTCCTTGCCTGGAACGTCTCTTTCATGAAGAGCCCAGGGGCGGCGGTGGGGAACCTGTGGCCTTAAGGCCTCTACGTTTTACAGAACAAATCCTTTTATTATGGGGATTTATTCTGTGAAGTTTGGATTCAGTGAAAGGGCTGCACTTGAGGGCCTAGAGGGCCACATGTGACCTTGAGGCCGCAGGTTCCCCACCCCTGACCCAGGCTATCCATGCTCACTCTCAGGACTTTTTCCCCAAGGAATCATCGCATCTTGGGAGCACTTATATGCTATCTTCTCCTGTTAGAATGTAAGCTTCTTGTGGGTAGAGACTTTTTTTTTTGCTTGTATTTGCCTGACACATAGTAAATGCTTAAAAATGTTTTTTTTAAACTTTTGCAATTATTAGTTTGTTAGTATCATATAGGATTAAGATTTTCAGTATTCCTCCCAAAATTATACAAAAACAAATGCAAACCTGAAATAAGAATCTGAAAGTCAAAATCGTATAACAAAATAGTACTCCATCACAAAAATGTATGAAGCACAAGAATGATTTATGAGAAAAAATTTTTTCAAAACCACAAATTGCCAAATTGTCCTCTGAAATGGTAAGCAGATAAGCATAGAAATGGCTAATTTTAATGAACACACAGCTTTGGTCTTGGAAACAAAAATAATATTTGTTCAAATTAGTTGGTTTGTAAACATTTTACTTTTTAATGCCAAATTTTAATTGTATTTTCAATTATATTACAATTAATTTAACTGTATTTAATTGTATTTTCTATCAAAGTCCATTTTATTTGTACAGGGGCAGATATCACAGGTGCTGATAAGTCTTGATAGGAAAATGCAGGATTATAATTTCATTTAGAACCAACTTAAATAAAATCTTATATAATTATATAGTTATAAATAGCGCCATATGGAATCTTAAGTTTCTCAAAAGCTATTTACTACTGCCTGTACTTCATAGCAGAGAGCTGACTGCTTCCACTAAATTTGCTGTCAAAGATTAACATGACAGTCTTGTATTTACAATTCACAGTTTTGGGATACATTCTTTGTGCTTCTGAAACATGGGAATCACAAACATAACTTTCATTAAGAAGTTGAGTGTATAATCGCCACATAAGTGTTGTAATATAAATATACCCTTACATTGTACCTTCAAGGACAGAATTTTATAGTATGTTAGCTCGATAATGATACAAATTTATTTCTATATTCTCCACTCTGTAAATATCCTATCTAAACATATTACTGTACTATATGAAATTTAAGCTTGCTAACTGCTAATTTTGTTTCTATTGTTTTGTTTCTATGGAAAATTGTTTCCATACAAATTATTACTCCAGCACAAATCAGTAGGGTTGTACAGATTGAAGCTTTGATTTGGCTAGCTATATGAGAAAACTAATAATTCACATGATTCCAAATGGGAATACCAAAACAAAGATAAGCTTCCCCTCAAAAAAGAAAATTCATCATTTTTTTTCTTTTTTTTGGAGGGAGGAAGGCAGGGCAATTGGGGTTCAGTGACTTTCCAAAGGTCAGACAGCTAGTAAGTATTTCAAGTGTCTGAGGTCACATTTGAACTCAGATCCTCTTGACTCCAGGGCCAGTGCTCTACTCACTGTGCCACCTAGCTGCCCTAAAAGTTTATGATTTTTATGGACAATAATGCTAATAAACATTGTATTTATTTAGATGTATTCAGAATGTCAACAAAACAAAAAACTTTTATTAAAAATGTTCCATTTTCCTTTTATTTTCATTGTTATAAGCATGTCTTTCCTTAAAAGGATTCATTTTTCAAAGGAGGAAACTGAGGTAGAGGGGAAGCAAGGGGGCAGAATTAGAATTTAGATCTCCTGACTTCTGACTTCCAGTCAGCTTCTCATAGTTGGCCCGCAGGTCAACCACTGCTACAGTAGATGATTTAAGATTAATTGCTTAGATCCAATTAACATGGGGGTTTCTCTACACAATACACAGTGTGTATTGTGATTTCTCTAAACCCAGAACTCAGAAGTCTGAGGAAAGAGGCGGTGGGGTCTGGTGAGAAGAGGCATTGGGAGTCAGAGAACCAGGGTTCAGATCCCACCTTCTCTGCTTACCTGTGGGATCTAGTGTTTGTCATCTCAGGTCCTTAAACCTCAGTGTCTTCTGCCAGGCAGCTAGGTGGCGCAGTGGATAGTGCTGGGCCTGGAGTCAGGAAGACCTGAGTTCAAACCCTGGCCAAGTCACTTAACCTCTGTTTCCCTTATCCTGGAGAAACTGGAGAAAGAAATGATAAAGGTATCTTTGCCAATCAAACCCCATGCATACTATTAGCCGCCCTGTGGTT
>JAQQSZ010002865.1:0-14616 GCA_028646595.1 Phalanger gymnotis
TACAAGCTGGAGGGCTCCTTAGCTACAGCTGCCCAGTGTCTCCTCATCAACACCATCTCAAGAGCCCTAAACAAATTACAAACAGACAGACCCAATACAATTCATAGTTACCAACATCTAGGTTCAGCCCGGGAGCTCAGAACAAGGGCTGGCCCAGAGTCACACACCACCACTGCTGCAGTAAAGAGCTCCAAGGAAAAGGGGGCCAACTCCTGGTTTTTATATCTTTGTCAGCGTCAGGGGTGAGTCACACATGCGACTCACCCACGTTACCTAAAATTGTCACAGAGATGCAGACTTAAACCCACGTGGTCTAAGAGCCTCTGCTGTCCCAGGCATGTAAACTAGGCCTTGCCTGGAGTTAGCCCCACCTTGGGCCCCACCTTAGTTGCCAATCCACACCCACATAGGTTTTACACCTAAAAGGGCTTTGGGCCTGGGGCTTAGCACTTAGTAAGATTCAATGAAATAGCTGAATTACTCAAAGCAAACAAAAGCCAAACTCTTCAAGGGCACTTGTTGAACTAAGTGCTAAGGAGCCCATTTTGCTTACCAACTCATACAGATAATTGAAGTATTAAAGGAGTTATTTTAAAAGTCTTTAGCTTTGGAGGAAATATATTATTTTTTTCTTAGTGCCTCATGATTTACATTTAGTTTTGGGGTACACCCAGTCATATCAATAATGATTAATGACATGTCATTTATCTGATATTTTTATTCTGAAAAAATCATAGAATCTTCAAATAGAAAGAAGCCTTAAAGGTAATCCAATATAACTCCCCTCTCCCCAATGCAGCAATTTCTTCCACATTTCTGACAAGGAGCCATTTGGCTTGGATACATCTACTTAAAGGGAGCTCACTATCTATTCACAAGGCAACTCATCCCATCCTGAGTAGACCTAATAGAAAGTTCTCCTCTACACTAAGTAAAAAATCACTTCCCTCCAAGTTCCAACCAATGATCTTAATTCTACTCTGTGGAGCTACACGGAATAAACACAATAGTTCAAGAAAATTATCATCATCTCCCACAAAGCCTTTTCCTTTCAGATTAAATATCACCAATTTACTTAACCATTTGTCATATGACATAATTTCTAGAGCCTTCATCATCTTTCTTACCTTCCTTTGGACATGTTCCAGTTTGCTGATGTCCCTCTCAACTGAACACTCTACTTCTGAAAATCTGTTGGGATTTTGGAACATATTAGTTGAAATTGTTCCAGTGGCACTGTAAGTTTATAGCTTGCATCATCAGAGTAGGATACAGATTGATGAGCTAATCATGAGTTCCTCCAGAAATGAATATTTAAATTAAAATTAACCGGATTTGCTTGTCAAAGCTATCATGTACAAGAAGAATTAGTTTGACTAAAGGGAATTAAACAGAAAAGGAATGCTGGCTTTATTTGGTAGTTATCATTTTAAAATTACATGTTTCCAATGTTGGAGATTACTATAAAAGAAT
Organism: Phalanger gymnotis; assembly: GCA_028646595.1. NCBI lineage: Eukaryota > Metazoa > Chordata > Mammalia > Diprotodontia > Phalangeridae > Phalanger > Phalanger gymnotis. The sequence goes on from JAQQSZ010002865.1 coordinate 1,474, forward strand.
CATGTTCTGAACCATTCTCTTCTTTTGAAATGTTTTAGAAGAAAGTAGTTGGAAAAAAATCTTATCAGATTAAGGTTCCCAAAGAACCAGGTGTGTCAGATTTTTTATTTGTCTCCACAACTAAGGCTAACAGTTGTCCATAAATCAATTTCTCTATCTGCGGAATTGGAATTAAAACACCTAACAGATATATCTTGCATCTCTACTTGTTTTCTGAGGTTCTTTTTGGGGCTCCCATTAATTTCTGTTTTAAATTCTTTTTTGATTACCCTGGATGGTAAACATTCTGTTGATTATAATACATTATTTGAAGAAGCCTAAAGTAACAAAGTAACAAAATTAGGACCTCAGAGGCCATTTTGTCTAAATCATTATGAAAAAAGAATCCTCTCTACTACATCTCTGACAATTGGTCATCCAGTCTCCACTTTAAAACCTCTACTATTGGTGAACGTACTACATTCTATGTCATGCCTTTTAAGTATGTCTCTAATTTTTTTCCACAAATTTCTTTGAATTAAACCTAAATCTGCCTTTCTTTACTTTTTACATTTTCTGTTCTTTGTTCTGTCCTCTGGTACCAAGTAGAACAAATTGAATTTCTCTTCCATGTGACAAACTCTCAAATACTTGAAAATAAAAACCTCACATGCCAGCACTCCATCATCTTCTCTTTTCAACGTAAACAGAAGCGGTTCCTCCAGCCTCTCTTCTTATGCCATGATCTCCCATCTAATCAACATCCCTGTAACCCTTCTTTGGACCTGTCCCATGATCTTCCTAAAATGTGGCACCCAGAATATAATTCTCCAGATGTGATCTAGCCAGGACTGAGAACAGTGAAACTTCCTTATTCTTCAGTCTGTATATCACAATGCAACCAATTTTCCATTAATTTTTGTGACTATTATCATACTGACAAGCTCACAGTTCACTAAAATTCCTAGATTTCCTTCATAGGAATGACTATTTAGTTCTGTCTCCTCTTTCCTCTATTTGTGTAGTTGTTATTTTTCTACAGTACTAGATATTTCTTTATATAAAATTTCATCTCACTAGGTTTGGACCATAATATTAAACTGTCACTAACATTTTGTGTCTTGACAATGTCTTCCAACATATTAATTCACTCTAATATAGTACCAATTTAGCTCCAGGTTTAGGGAGGAAATTTTTGTTTGTGTCTTTTCTTACTATGCTTTTTTCATTAAAGGCTTTTGCTTTGAAGTAATCAAATCTTCCAACTGACTAGCCAAAAGAAAACACATTGGTAGGGGCTCAGACTTTATAGTTTTGAGTGTTGGAGATTCAGAGTACCTTGCAGAGCACTTTTGTCTGGAGGATCCAAGATGTGACTTAGTAGGAGCCCAGAGGTACCACATATAGTTGGTTAGAGCATTTAGCGATGACTAAATGGAAACATCCCTTAAGATGATGATTTAGAAGCATCTAAGACAAAGGATTTTATTTTGAGCTCTTGATTCTTTAAGACTTAAGGAGAAAAAATATTTGACCAGGAAGGACAAATAGAAACATCTGCATCCAAATGCATATAGATTCTACTGTTCCTCTACTGTCCATGCTCAAATATTAATGCAGTTTGTCCACTTGGCTACTTCTGATGAAAGGAAGAAAAGAATATTAAGCATTGCCTAGAATAGTCTAGGGATTACAAAGATTACAGCTGTTTCCTGCTTTGATGATACTTAGAAGTCTCGTTTGTAGCATAGGTTTTTTTTACTTTTTTGATAGAAGAAAAAAGGTAAGTTTATTTCACTTTAAATTCACCACTGTGAGATGATAGTTTTAGAAGGTAAACAACAGCAGTGTCCACCCACTCAGATCTGTCTGAGCGATTAGAAGAACCAGCACGGAAGGGATGACCTGTAGAAGCAATGAGAAAGAAAGAAAAAAAAAGAAGGGAGGAAGGGAGGAAAAGAGAAAGTTTTTTTTAAGAGAAAAAAGTTTACTTTTTACTTTAGTTTAGAATTTAGTTTACTTTAGAATTACTTTAAAAACTAATTCTTTTCACAAGTCTGCTTTGCAGGTTTATAGCTCTAGGGTAGTTTTCCTAAAGAATCCTTTGTTATTAGGCAATGAAAGAGTCAACTTACTATCTAATTAGCCAGGGCAGCAAGCTGGAGGATTGATTCCAGCTCTCTAATTTTGTTCACCATTTCACATTGTGCCCTCCATATAGTCCCTGAACAGGTGCTGGTTTGCTCTGACTCATCAGACCATCAGTTAGAAAGCAAGACTGATAAATACACAGACCTTCCTGTGTCATTAGCAGTGGATGCTAGAATAATGAAACATCTGGCAACTTCTCTTAGTGATTAAACAGGTCACTGCAAAACCCAGTCCTTCTGTGCATGGGCATAGAGATTTGAATCTAGACCATTCTCCTCTTCCCCTCCCCCACCCCACCCACTACCATTATCACCTTTCAAGCTTTGCAGATGGTAGTGCCATGGTCTACTCTATTAAAGAACAAGGGAAAATACAACAACTTAACATCACAGGCCAATTGTACTGGGCAAAGGAGAAAAAACGAAAGCATAACATTCGAGAGAATTTAAACTTAATGAAATATGGTCATTACAAAGATAACTTAACTAATCACAGGAGATTGAGATAAGGAACTAATAAGAAATCCAAGAACTTCACTGCACTTCATACGAGTACAACGATAAAGAGCAAGAAGAAACCAGTGGATTAATTTTTATTTCTTCAATTCACTTCCACCAAGTAAATACAAATACAAAAATGAAAGCATTTCTGTCCTCAAGGAATTAGGGAGAATGTACAGCTGATATTAACATATCATTTTAAGGTTTACGAAGTGCTTTACACACATTATCTCCTTTGATCCTACAACTTTGTGAGCCAAGTGCAACATCATTATCTTCATTTTGAAGATAAGGAAACCAAGGTCAAAAGAGTTAAATAACCTACCCAGGATGCAAGAGCTAATAAATATGAGGCCAGAGCCAAACTCAAGGCTTTTTGACACCCAATCCAGTAATTTAGTCACTATTACATACTGCTTCTATAACCTGTCTTTAGGAAGACAGAGACTACGCTAAAAAGTAAAAAAAAAAACCCTGTCTATGTTTCCTGGTTACATATTGAAGTAAATGACTCAAGGTCAACTGAGATGTACAGATTTTCAGCAAATCAACACAGAAAGAAATGGCCCACATATACAGAAATATTCATAGCAACATTTTTTTCTGTGAACTGAAAACTATATGGTGCCTATAAATTGTAGAATACCCAACCATATTTTGTTTATGAACATAAAGGAATCTTATTATAGTGGGAAAATTAATGGAAACTTGGGAGCACACAGTTCAAAGTGAGAAAAACCATCAAAATTTTATAAAATGAAAACAAAAATGTAAAAGACATTGTAACAGAGGAAGACACTGGCTGGTCAATACACTGACTAATTGTGCTTTTGCTGAACTTCTAGTAAGGTCTGTCTTTCTCCTCACTGCAGAAAGGTGGTGGAATATAGATGAGACATTTCAGTGAGCATGGTCTATATACCAATTTGCTTTGTGTATCTGTTTTTCTTTGTTGTGAGGGGTGAAGGTTTTATTGGGGAGGGGGAGAAAAGTAATTGCAAAGAGTCAGCAAAGAGCATTAACAAAATGTTTACTCAGTTTTTTTAAATGTAGCAAATCGTATTATCATAGATTTACGGTTGGGGGGGATTTTAGAGGCCATCAAGTCTGACTCCCTTATTTTACAGATGAAGAAATCGAGGATGAGAGAGATTAAGTGATTTATTAAAAAAACCCACAATAAATGTATGAGGCAACACTTGAACTTGGGTCTTCTTGATTCCAAGTACACACTCTGTACATTTTATAAAATATTTGTTACGTTTGTGGGGAGAGAATTTATTCACCATTTCTCATTCATTAGCTCATTAGCTAAGTTATATAGCAAGAGACTGAGCCAGAGGAGAGCAATGGTTGATCTTTTAATTTTTCCTGTTTGTATGGGCAGGGAAAAGAAACCAGTCCTAACCTTCTTCATTCTCTCCAACTCTATATCTCACCACCCCTAAGCAATTCAATTTAATTGAGCAAACATTTATTAATGTTTATGTACAATGATTTATTGCTTACAATGTACAATGAAAATGACGCAGTTCTACCCTGAAAGTACTTACATTCTATTATGTGGCAGATGACATAGATGCAAACTACAATTTAGAATAGGAGGGTAAAGAAAGAATGCAGGCAAAGTCTTGTAGGAAAATGTGAGGAGAGAGAGAACACTTTCATTTGGGGAAATGAGTGTGGAGGGAATAGCCCCTGGGTTGAATCTCTAAGGGAGAGAATAACGAAAAATGCCAAAAAGAGAAAGGAGTCTATTCCAGCAAAGGACATGAGAGATCACAAGGCAAGACTGGGTAGCTGTGAACATTCCAGGTAGGGTGGAACATAGACTCTGGGAAAAGGCTGTGATGGCAATCTGGAGTCAAGCTGCAGAGAGTCTTACATGTCAGGTGAGGGAGTTCATATGTTATCTTACAGATAACAGAGAGCCACTGAAGCTAGAGGTACAAAGGAATGAGCAAAGGCCTAGAGTCAGGAATTCCTGAATTCAAACGCAACCTCAAATACTTACTAGTTGTGAGACTCTGGGAAAGTCACTTAACCTCCATTCACTTCAATTTCCCAGTTTGTAAAATGAAAATAATAAAGCACCTATCTCCCAGGCTTGTTGTAAGGACCAAATGAGACAATAATTATAAGTGACCACTATATAAATGTTGTTGGTGGTGGTATTATTCTTATTTAGCAGTGAAGTGACACGGTAACGGTTCTTTAGGAAGATTATTTTAACAACTGTCAGAAGGAAGAAATGGAGAGGGGAGAGGCTGTGAGCAGACAGATCAATTAGAAACTATCCCAACAAGAAGTCACATACGAATCGCACCACAGAACAAAGCAATACAAGGTCCAATCTTACAGATTTAAGAGGAAAGAGTTGGTGCTAAAGATATATCTATACTTTAATATTAACATTTTCAATTCCCTCCTTCCTTTGCTTTTCAAAATTAAAAATTTAAGAAATCTATGCTTTTATTCATTCTACATTTTCTTTTCCAGTGACAGCTTTGTGCATATTTCTTAACCCATTTACATAAACACCTCTCCAACAGAGCTACCTGAGTCTAGAGTCTATGAGACTTCCAACAGTCTAATTCAGAGCATGGCCTCATGATTTTAATTGTTAACAGTGACATATTGTATTTGACTAGTATAATGAAACTTTGCTTCTCTTTTTGTGTTACAATTTTTGGGTATATAATTTTTTGTAGCATAGTTTAGAACTATAAGAATTACATGCTTATAAATAATGTTCTGTATTTGCTTTGGGGTTTTTTGGCAATGATATTTCATAAAAAAATTCTCTTGGCATGTCAATGGTTTTATGAGCTACTTTAGTGTTAAGGACTATCATAAAAGCTTAATTTTAAATTACCCCCAAAGATCTCTGATTTATTTTCAGAAACATGTTTTCAACTTTAAAATCTCAACATAATGCTAAGCTGACAAAATATTTTCAGAAGCACCTTTCCTCATTGTGTCTACTACAGTCATGATAGAGAATGACATCTGAACTCTTTGTACCTACAGTGTGGGAGACATGTACAATTTTTAATGAGTTTTAGTCACTATCCTCTACAACAGCTGACAAAACTAATTCCTATGGTAACCAAAACAGACTAATTAGCCTTAACTGGAGGCACTTTGTTATTCCACTGCCCTCTAAAAAAGAAGAAATTTCACAGTATTGAGTTGCCAATGTATATTTTAGGATGATGCCTTTGGAACATTTTTAACAAAATCATGTTCCTCCCATTGTTTTAAATGAATGATGAGTATATTGTTCTGCATTTCTTGTGATCTCTCTTGGATTCCTTGAACTATCTCTACAACCCAGTGGTTATTCTGTAAACTAAAAATTACTTGTCAGAAAATTTAGGATTTTATGTTTTATACAAGGTGTCCCAAAAGTCTTAGAATTTTAAGCTTCAATACCTGAAAGCTTTAAAATTTCACTAAGACTTTTGGGACACCCCATATGTCTCCTAGAAGTCTATTACAAAAGCAACCTTCTATTTGAGAATTCCCCACATCTTTATAAATTTATCATTGCTCAGAATTAGACTCAAACTCAATAATTCACAAGATGAACACCTATGATCAGGTCATATTTCAATGCCTCCCAGCAGCACACCAGTCTTAGCAGGTCCTGCAAGCTGGAAAGATTTTGACTATAGGCCTAGAAATGAGCTGTATATTTTTCTTCTTAGGACAAGCCTTGTTAAGCTTAAAAAGAAAACCACTGGGTCATTTTTCCCCACCATAGCAACTCATGAATACTGTCTACTTCAATAGAAAGGAGCTGAAATCTTTACCAGTGAAGGAAGTATCCACATCCACAAAAATTACACATTCCTACATATTGGAATACTTTATCAAACCCTGCCCTTAAATTTGGGGGAAGGACAATCTGTATTATCTTTGGAAAGTCTGTATGGCATAGTACAAAACATTCTAGCCTTAAAGGTAGAAAACCTTTTGTGGAAATCTTGCTTTTGATATTTCCTAGCTTTGTAACCATGGGTAAGTTGCTCTAACCTCTCTGATGCTTAGTTTTCTCGTCTTTACCATAGAAGTATTAAGACCTGCATTAACTACCTCAAAGCGTTGTTGTGAGGCTAAAATGAGATAATCTGTGTGAAGTAATCTAAGAACTTTAAAATGCTATATAAATGTCAGTGAATAAGCCCTTCCAACAAAGAAAATTAGCAACAGTTCTACAATTTATGGTTGGAGAGGTGCCTGGGATTAGATAGAGGTCAAGTGACTGACTCAGCAGAGAATCACAGAGCCAGTACATGTGAAAAGTGACCCAGGTCTTTCCAACATTCAAGCTGACCCTCTAGTCATTATGCCTTTTTGCCCCTGCAGGTTTTCTGTCCATTATATAATTCCTCCAATTGCTTTCAGTTAGAATTGTTATTGGATTAAATGTATACATGCAACTTCAGTCCTAGATACTGAGGAAATTCAGAGAACATTGGGTCAGAGATGTTAGGGATTAGAAATTGTTTAAAAAATTAAAGGAAAAATTCTAAAGAATAAGTACAAGACAGTACTTTACAAATATGCTCCCCCCGCCAAAAAAACCCCTCCAAAAATCCTACCAGCTGAATTCAGAATATTAAAAAGGAATATTTTTAAAATATATACTATATTATGGAAATTCTTGTTTTATTCCATAAATTAAAAATAAAATTAATTATTTTTTGAAACAAGTATGACAGAAAAGGACAAGAGATTATACTATACCATAAGCAAATTTTGAAGGATTTGGGTTTGAAAACTAGTTATTCCAATTAATAGCTGTGTGTCTTTGGGCAAGTCACTTAACCATTGTTGTCTCCAGAGTTGGACTAGATAACTTTGATGGCCCGTTTTATTTCTCAATTTTATTCCTAGAATCTCATAGGATTTAAAAGTGGTGTAACTCTGGACAAGGAACTTAATATCTCAGCCTTCATTTGTTCAACTATAAAATGAGGATAATAGCAGCACGACTCTCAAAGGGTAGTTGTGAGTTTCAAAATAAAGCCTATAAGGCGTTTTATATACTACCATCCTTCTAGTCACATAGGTTCTTCATTCAAGAATTTTTTCTAACGTAACAAGGGTTTTTACTTCACTTTTATTTGTACTCTAATGTCATATTTACTCCCGTGCCATAAGTTTTTTGTTTCTTCAGTTCCTTCTGGAATATCTTTTTCTTTTGAGCAACCTCTTCTAGTTTAGGAACAATTTGTTCTTTTTCAGCAAGTATGATCTCAATATGGCAAGGAGACTCATGCATGGATTGATTAGACCATGATTCCTGTAAGTACGACGTTGCATTTTAGGAGCCTTGTTAACCTGGATATGCTCAATGACAAGAGAATCCACATCCAAACCCTTCAGTTCTGTGTTGCTCTGCATTTTAAGCATATGCAGCAAGAACTCATCACTCTTTTTGGGCCAACAACCCTGTGTCCAACCCCATTGCTTAGCCTGGGCACACCCGCCAACTCCACCATTACATCGATGAAAGGGAACACATTGTTTCTTCAATGAGACATCTTTCAAATACTTTGTTGCTTTTTTGGATATGCATGCCCTTGACAGCTTGGGATGTTTCACGGGTATTCTTGAAGTGGACCTGGAGATTTGAACCCTTGACTTGCATGATTTTGTGGGGTTCTCTGGATCAAGAGAATACCTCATCATTTTAAATGATTACCTAGGACAGCTCAAGGGAAGATCTGCTCAAGAATTTTCACAATGGTTCCCTCTTGCCTCTAGGATAGGGTTAGAGATAAGATCAAATGGAATTTCTTCAACTTGGCATTTAAAGCATTTTATGGTCTCCCTCTAGCCTGCCTTTCTAGCTTACATATTACTCAACAACTCCCTTTACACATTCTATATCTCATTCATATAGGCCCATTTGCTATTCCCCATCTCAACATCTCATCTTCTGCCAGTATATTTGCACAGACTGCTCTCCTTTGCACTGAGGTCTTACCTCAGTCTCAGAATCAATAATCATCACTCAAGGATTATCCTAAATGTGACATCTTTAAGGAGTCTTTCCTAGTCTCCCTAATGGTACCCTCTTTCTCTTAAAAATCACTCCACATGCTATATCCCTTTAGAGTGTAAGTTTCTTGAGGGGAGGGACTATTTTTTTCATTTTGTGTTTGCACACTTACTGCCTCTCACAGAGTAAAATATTTATTGGGTTGGATTAAATTGGTTTGGATTAGAAACTGTGGAGGCAGAATTTAGTTTGTCATGGCAAAGAATTTCCTAACTATTAGATCTATCCAGAAATGGAATGGACTGAATTTGAAATTAAAGGGCTCCCCTTTCAAGCCAAAGCTTGATAACTATTTCATTGTTATATTGTGGGAAAAAAAAAAACTTATATTCAGGTGTGAAATTGACTAGATAGCCACTGAAATCTCTTGCAACTCAGAGATTATATGACTATGGAAAAAAAAGTTATCTTAATAGGTGTATCTGTACAGCATGAGAAACACCTTTTGTGACAAAAACCTTTAAATCTACATTTTATTCTAGTAATCAAGTAAGCTTTTAAAAAATTCAACAAATAAGAAACAGAGTGGGACCATATATTTTTACACATATATTTATCAAGCAATGCACAATTATAGTTTTCGGAAAACACTTAGAAAAATATACCTGTTCCTTTATTATTTTTTCAAAGATATGTGTTCACATACCATGCTCAACAAACCTTTATAGAAATGTAAAATTAAGCATATGCCGATTTTTCCTGATTATATTATTATTGTTATTATTATTTTTTTAAAAAGAATTTTGCTTGAACTTTAGTATATTCTTTTGGAAACTCCCCTGCTTTGAGATATTAAAAAAAAACACAGTCCCTCAAAATCCTTTAAAACTATGTTACTATCAATGCAAATTTATTCTGCACATTTGTGATTAGGTCAAGTCTTCCCAATGCCAGCTAAAATGCCATTGTAATTTCCTTACAAAATAGATCAAATTCTTAGAAAATAGGCTACAGATGTGGAGATTCCATTACTATCAATGATGAGAAAGGATCGCTATAGAAATGAAGCCAGATATTTTCCATTTCAAGGATCCAAATTTCCTGTTTTTATCTACAAATATGTTTGGGGTGATCTGATTTATTTGGATGTCAGCCAAAATTCTCTGTACACACATTTTCTTCCTGAACCACTATTTGTTGTTTTGTAAAACAATAAAGCTTGCAATCCTCCTTTCTCAGAGGATCACAGATTTAAAGCTGGAAGAGACTTTAGAGGCCATCTAGTTCAATGCCTTGATTTTACAAATGAGGGAACAGACCCAGAAAAGTTTAAGTGACATTTCCAAGGTCACCCAGATAATAACAGAAAGTTAGGATCAGAACTCAAGTCCTCTGAATCCAAAGTGTTGGATTCACTCTATCATGCTACCCCCTCCTATAGTCTTTTGCAAATAAAATTGTTCAACACATTTATTGTCTCTGACTGCCTAATCAGGAGTGAAAATTCTGAGTAATCTGCAAATTTTGGCCCCTTTTATTTTATTTTTTACTCCTGAGGAGTTTAATAGCTAACATTAATGTAGAGCTTCAAGGTTTACAAAGCACTTTGCAAATATACTCCCATATTTATATTTTCCTGAATAGTTTTTGTCTACCTCTGTAGTGCTACCTTTGTGTTGACATCAGTTACTTTCAAGGGTGTGTTGATATCTTTTGGAGAATCTGGTTAGGCTTTATTCAAACTATGCAAAAGTTGTTAGCACACAAACTAAAATTATCACCTCAGAAGGCTTACTCACTAAGCGCACTACTTCGCACATTGTTGGATATTAATAAGTGAAAGCTGACTGACCCTCATCAGAAGCATTCTGAGGGAACACTCTGCCTCTTAGAATCCCTAATTCCTAAAAATGATCAGATCAGTCTTCGCCTTCTATATGATGTCTTTCCTGGTTCCACCCTAGCTAGTAGTATGCCTAGCAACAAAGATTTCCTTCTCCAGTAGATCTTTTTGTTAGGCAATCCATTTGGTGCCTCCTCTTTCTTTTTTTCAATATATGTTTTATTTTCCCCCAATTACATGTCAAAATAATTTTTTTAACTTTTTTTAACTTTTAATTTCCAAATTTATTCCTCATCCATCTCTCCCCTCCCCACTGCCTGAGATGGCAAGCAATTAGATATAGGTTATATATGTGCAATCACATAAAACATTTCCATATTAGTTGTTTTGTACAAGAAAACAGGGAGATAGTTCTTGATTTAGGTTCAGTATTGTATTGATTTTATTGTATATGTACATGTTTTCTCCTCCAAGACAAAGTAAACTCCCTGACAAGTGACTGCCATTTTTGCCTTTTTATCTCTAGCAACTAACCCAGTAAGTGAGTGCTAATTGAAGACAGCCAAGTGTTCTATGAAATAATGTTTATTGTTGCCTTTGATTACACAATAAAACCAATAATACCTTATTAGCCTCTCCATAGTATCTATGAGCTATCTATCTACTTAGCTACAATTTCTTTATAATATCTGATAGATAAATCAGATAAGGCACTTCTGGTTTCATTTATTTCAAGATTATCTATATAAATGTATTTCTGAACAATATCTTGCTTCTGATAATGCCACATTTAAGTATCAATGCTTAGCAAAAATAATTTTCATCAACAATCTTTAGTCTCACTGAAATCATAAGGCCACAGGCATTTAAAGCTAGAAGCTTCTCTAGCTACTAGTTCCAGGATCAAACCACACTGAATTCCAGGCTGAATCTGATCCAAGTCACCTTGATCTATTCTTCCTTTTTCTATGAGATAAGTAAGATGTCTTGATGAAGAAGGCATCCAGAATGTTTGGATAATTTATGAGAGGACACACACAGAGTTAGTTACCTATTGTCTCTTTAATTGGAATGTGATTGCCTTATAAGCAAGATGGTATTTTTGCCTTTCTTTGCATCCCCAATGCTTAGTACAGTGCCAGGCATATAGTAAAGTACTTAACAAATGCTTGTTGAATCCATAATTGACTGCACAGAATGGACAAACATAAATAATTGTTGGAGAGGACTTCTGATTTACTCAGATAAGAGATTCATTTGAGTAAGAAGAGGAGACTATCAATTTGGTAATAAAAGGAAAGAAAGGGAAGTTTCTGTGGTATGTCGATTGGCAGTGGTTGAAAACACACCCAGTTTGGTTGCAGCTAGGCAACAAAAGACTCACAAACCACCAAACCAAAGTAAGAAATGGGGAATTACTCTTAAAATAGCCCTTCTAGCATGAGTTCTGTTGATTAGATTCCTTTATAGTACACATATCTTATGCAGCTCATTTTACACAACTTTTGGAGGAAAGATACCCCATCACCACCACCACAACCACCATCCCTTTATTCTTAGTCTATGCTTTGGGCACTTATGAACCTGAGCCTAAATCAAGAACCATCTCCCTGTTTTCTTGTACAAAATCACTAATATGGAAATATTTTACGTGATTGCATGTACATAACATATATCTAAGTGCTTGCCATCTCAGGGAGTGGGGAAGAATTGAGGGGGATAGAATCGAAACAAAACAAAAAGTTTAAAAAATTGTTTAACATGTAATTGAAGGGAAAATAAAATATATGTTAAAGAACAAAAAAAGGAGTCACAAAATGGATTGCCAGACAAAAAGGATCCACTGGAGAAAGAAAAGGCAAAGCACACCAGTTGGTGATTAAAATTCTTGGAGCTATTCAAAACATTAAATTGGGCATTAGATATTACATTTGAGGGGATGAAAGAATTATGGGCTGAGAGCCCCTGATCTTACATGGACATCCCTAGACTGAACCCCGCGATGGCAAAAATAACTATCTCCCTGAGTCTAGTTGTGCTTTATTTGTGTTTTGATTTTTATATAGGTCTTCATTTTCTAGAAGAGAGAGGAAGGGCAAAAGTTAGATGTTTAGCAGATAATATTAGAAAAATATTTTTAGGGGGCGGAGCCAAGATGGCGGCTGGGAAGCAGTGACTGGTGTGAGCTCCCCACCAAGTCCCTCCAAAAACCTATAAAAAAATGGCTCTGAACAAATTCTAGAGCTGCAGAACCCACAAAGTGGCAGAGGGAAGCAGGGCCCCAGCCCAGGACAGCCTAGATGGTCTCTGGGTAAGGTCTGTCCCGCACGGAGCTCCCAGCCCCCAGCTCAGGGGAGTGGAGCTGAGCCCAGCGCGCACGGCGCGAACAGACCAGACACAGACCTACCAGACCAGGAGACGAGCGGAGAGTGCCCTGGCATCCCGAATTATTGAGCTGTGGCATACACCAGACCTCTCAACCCACAAAGAGCAAAGACATCAGAGAAGGTTAGTGGGAAAAGCTGTGAGACTGAGTATGCGGTTCGGCCACTGCCCCTGGGGCAGCGGAGGTGGGGCAGCTTTAGAACTGCGGCTGCAGTTGCTTCTAGCCCCAGGCCCACCTGGTGGGAGGAATTAAGTGGCTGATCAGAGCAGGA
>JAQQSZ010002866.1:0-14615 GCA_028646595.1 Phalanger gymnotis
ATTAGGGTAGCTGAAGGGAATATGCATGTATGTATGTATATATATATATATATATGTATATATATATGTTTACATATGTATATGTATATGTGAGTGTGTATGTATGTATATATGTATGTGTATATACATCTATATATACACAGAGAGAGAGAGAGAGAGAGGGCACAGGGTGAGTTGAAGATGAATAAGGGATGAGAAAGGAATATGGTGAGAGAGGGAGATAGGGAGAGATAGAATGGGGTACATCATCTTGCATAAAAGTGGCAAGAAAAAGCATATCTGTAGGAAGAGACGAGAAGGCAGGTGAGGGGGAATGAGTGAATCTTGCCTTCATCAGATTTGACCTGAAGAGGGAATACCATACATACTCAATTGGGTACCTTACCCCACAGGAAAGAACGAGGAAGAAGATAAAAAAGGGGAGATGATAGAAGGTAGGGCAGATGGGGGTGGAGGTAGTCAAAAACAAACACTTTCGGAAAGGGAGAGAGTCAAGGGAGAAAATTCAATAAAGGGGGATAGGTTAGGTAGAAGCAAAATATAGTTAGTCTTTCACAACATGAGTGTTGTGGAAGGGTTATACATAATGATACGCATGTGGCCCATGTTGAATTGCTTGAATTCTCAGGGAGGGTGGGTGGAAAGGGAAGAGGGGAGAGAATTTGGAACTCAAAGTTTTAAAAAATAGATGTTCAAAAACAAAAACAAAAAAGTTTTTGCATGCAGTTAGAAAATAAGGTACACAGGCAATGGGGCATAGAAATTTATCTTGCCCTACAAGAAAGAAAGGGAAAAGGGGATGGGAGGGGAATGGGGTGACAGAAGGGAGGGCTGACTGGGGAACAGGACAACCAGAATATATGCTATCTTGGAGTGTAGGGGAGAGTAGAAATGGGGAGAAAATTTGCAATTCAAACTCCTGTGAAAATTAACGCTGAAAACTAAACATATTAAATAATAAAAAAATGAAAAGAAAAAAATTGAGTATAAATTTTCAGGCAAGGAGATGGACATTCAATGAAATAAGGGAATTCCGTACCTTCCTGATGAAAAGGCCAGAGCTCAATGTAAAATTTGATCTTCAAATACAATACTCAAGAGAGACATAAAAAGGTAAACGGGGAGGGGGGAACCACCACAAGCCATATTAATCAATAAGGGCAATTATTTACATCTTTATATAGGATTATATCAACTTATATATTATATATATAGATATATATGTGTATGTATATGTGTGTGTGTGAGTGAATCTTGAGAACAGTACAGTTATTATGACAATTGAAAAGGATACACATTGATTGTGGATGTCTGTATAAACTAACTGATATAAGGATTAAAAAAAAACATGAGTAAGAGATGTAAAGGGATGGTTCTAGGAGAAGAGGTAAGGAGGTAGTAGAAAATGGTAAATTATATCAAATGAAGAGGCACGAAAATATAGTAGAGGGAAAGAAGGGAGGGAGAAGAGCAGTATTTGATCTTTACTATCATCAGATCTGGTTCAAGAAGGGAATAACATAACCTGATAAGTATAGAATTCTAATCTGTCCTCCAGGCAGTAGGAGGGGAAAGGGGGAAAAAAAGAGAGAGGGTGGTCAGGAGGGAGGGAAGAAGTAGCAAATGGAAAACAGTAAGATAAGGGAGGGGAATCAAGAGGCAGGATAAACTGAGGAAGGCTGCAGTCAAAAACAAAACTTTGTTGAGGAGTGGAAGGGGAAAGGGAGAAATAAAAGCATAAACGGGGGGAAATAGGATGGAGAAAAACACATAGGTAGTAATCATAAGTGTGAATGTGAATGGGATGAACTCTCCCATAAAACGGAAGCGAATAGCAGATCGGATTAAAAACCATAATCCTACAATGTTCTGTTTACAAGAAACACATTTGAAACAGGGTAAAGGTAAAAGGCTGGAGTAAAATATATTGTGCTTCAGCTAAAGTAAAAAACGCAGGGGTAGCAATCCTAATCTCAGACAAAGCAAAAGTAAAGACAGAGCTAATTAAAAAAGATTAGAAAGGACACTATATCCTGCTAAAAGACACCATAAACAATGAAGCAATATCATTGTTTAACATATATGCCCCAAGTGGTATGGCATGCAGATTCTTAGAGGAGAGGTTAAGGGAGTTACAGGAAGAAATTGACAGCAAAACTATAATACTGGGAGATCTCAACCTCCTCCTCTCTGAATGTGATAAATCTAACCTCAAAATTCCTAAGAAAGAAGTCAAGGAGGTGAACAGAATTTTAGAAAAGGCAGATATGATAGACCTCTGGAGGAAATTGAATGGGGATCAAAAGCAATATACTTTTTTCTCAGTGGTACATGGCATATACTCAAAAAGTGACCACATACTAGGGCATAAAAACCTCACAATACAGTGCATAATGGCAGAAGTAGTGAAAGCATACTTTTCAGATCATGATGCAATAAAAATTATTTGTAATAAAGAACAATGGAAAAATAAGCTAAAAGTTAATTGGAAACCAAATAATCTATTTCTAAAGAATGAGTGGGCCAAAGAACGAATCATAGAAACAATTAATAACTTCATTCAAGAGAATGACAATAATGAGACAACATACTGAAACTTATGGGATACAGCAAAAGCAATTCTTAGGGGAAGTTTTATATCTCTAAATGCTTACATGAATAAAACAGAGAAAAAGGAGATCAATGAATTGGGCATGCAACTGAAAAAGCTAGAAAAAGAACAAATGGAAAATCCTCAATTAAATATCAAGTTAGAAATACTGAAAATTAAAGGAGATATTAATGAAATTGAAGTCAAGAAAACTATTGAATTAATAAATAAAACAAAGAGCTGGTTTTATGAAAACAATAAAATTGATAAACCTTTCATCAATTTGCTTTAAAAAAAAGAAAGAAGAAAATCAAATTACCAGCATCAAAAATGAAAAGGCTGAATTCACCTCTAATGAAGAGGAAATTAAAACAATAATAAGGAATTATTTTGCCCAACTGTCCACCCATAAATCTGTCAACCTCAGAGATATGGATGATTATCTACAAAAATATAAATTGCCCAGGTTAACAAAAGAGGAAAGAAAATTCCTAAATAACCCCATCTCAGAAAAAGAAATTGAGCAAGCCATCAATGAACTCCCTATGAAAAAATATCCAGGGCCAGATGGTTTTACATGTGAATTTTATCAAACATTTAAAGAACAATTAATTCCTATACTCTATAGACTATTTGGGAAAACAGGTGAAGAAGGAGTCCTTCAAAATTCTTTTTATTACCCAAATATGGTACTAATACCCAAACCAGGAAGAGTCAAAAGAGAGAAAGAACATTGTAAACTGATGGAAAATTTTAAATAAAATATTAGCAAAAAGATTGCAGCAACTTATCACAAGAATAATACACTATAATCAGGTAGGATTTATTCCAGGAATGCAAAGCTGATTCAATATTAGAAAAACTATCAGCATAATTGATCATATCAACAACAAAACTAGCAGAAACTATATCATCATCTCAATAGATGACAAAAAGCCTTTGACAAAATACAACATCCATTCCTATTAAAAACGCTAGAAAGCATAGGAATAAATGGAGCCTTCCTTGAAACCATCTACCTAAAGCAATCAACAAGCATTATTTGTAATGGGGATAAGGTAGATGAATTCCCAATACAATCGGGGTGAAACAAGGATGTCCATTATCACCCCTACTATTCAATTTGGCACTAAAAATGTTGGCTGTAGCAATAAAAGAAGAAAAACAAATTGAAGGAATTAGAATAGGCAAAGAAGAAACTAAATTGTCACTTTTGCCGATGATATGATGATTTACTTAGAGAATCTTAGAGATTCAAGTAAAAAACTACTTGAAATAATAAACAACTTTAGCAAAGTTACATTACATAAAATAAACCCACATAAATCCTCAGCATTCCTATACATTATTAACCAAGCCCAACAGCAAGAGCTAGAAAGAGAAATTCCATTCAAAGTTACTATAGACACTATGAAATATTTGGGAGTCTACCTTCCAAGACAAACCCAGGGCCTATATGAACAAAATTATGAAATACTTCATGCGAATAAAGTCAGATCTAAATAAATGGCATAACATCAGTTGCTCATGGTTAGGCTGAGCTAATATAATAAAAATGACAATTTTACCTAAATTAATCTATCTACTCAGTGCCATACCAATCAAAGTACCAAAAATTATTTTACAGAGCTGGATAAAATAATAACAAAATTCATCTGGAAGAAAAAGAGGTCTAGAATATCTAGGGTATTAGTGAAAAGAAATGCTTGAGAAGTGGCCTGGCCATACCAGATGTTAAACAATACTATAAAGCAGCAGTCGTCAAAACTACCGGGTACTGGCTAAGAAAGAGTCATGGATAAGTGGAATAGGATAGGTATACAAGACACAATGACTATAGCAGTCAACTCTTTAATAAACCCAGAGAACCCAGCTTCTGAGCTAAGAAATCACTATTTCACAAAAACTGCTGGGAAAATTGGAAAATGGTAGGGCAGAAACGGGGCATAGACCAATATCTTACACCATATACCAAAATAAAGTCAAAATGGGTTCATGATTTAGGAATAAAGGCTGATACTATAAGCAATTTGGGAGAGTAAGGAATAGTTTACCTATCACATTTATGGAAAAGAAAAGAATTCATGATACAACAAGAGATAGAAAGCATTACAAAATGCAAAATGGATAATTTTGATTATGTTAAATTGAAATGTTTTTGTATGAAAAAAGCCAGTCCAACAAAGATTAGGAGGGAGGCAGAAAATTGGGAGAAAATCTTTACAATTAGTGTCTCCAACAAAGGCCTCATCTGTAAAATATACAGGGAACTGAGCCAAGTTTATAGGTATACAAGTAATTCCCCAATTGAGAAATGGTCAAAGGATATGAAAAGGCAGTTATCAGAGAAAAAAATTAAAGATATCTATAGGCATATGAATAAATACTCAAAATCACTACTGATTAGAGAAATGCAAATCAAAACAACTCTTAGGTACCACATCTCTCCTGTCAGATTGGCTAAAATGACAAAATAGGAGAATGATAAATGCTAGAGAGTATGTGGGGAAAATTGGAACAGTGTTACATGGCTGGTGGAGTTGTGAACTGATCTAGCCATTCTGTAGAGCAATTTGGAAGTATGCCCAAAGGGCTATAAAAATGTTCATACCCTTAGACCCAGCAATAACTCTTCTAGGGTTTTATCTCAAAGAGATCAGACAAGTGCAAAAATGACCCATATATACAAAAATATTTATAGTGACTCTTTTTGTAGTAGCAAAGAATTGAAAATCAAAGGCATGCCCATCAATTGGGGAATTGCTGAACAAGTTGTGGTATATGAAGGTGATGGAATAATGTGGTATAAGAAATGGGGATGATAAGGACTTCATAATAACCTGGAAAAACCTACACTATATAATGCTGAGTGAGCGGAGCAGAACCAGGAGAACATTATACACAACCACAGATATATGGATCCTGTGATGCCTAACCCTGATAGACTTGGCTCTTCTCAACAATACAAGGTGCAAAGACAACTCCAAAGAACTCACAATCCAGAGAAACAACTGTGGAGTCTGAATGCAGATGGAGGCACACTTCATGCTCGCCTTTTTTTTCCCTTTTTTTTCTCTTTTGTTTTCGTCGTTGGGTTTTTTTTTTTTTTTGGTTCTGTTTCTTCTTTCTCATGATTCATTCCATTGGTCATAATTCTTCTTTACAATTTGACTTTTTGTGTAAATAAGTCAAATGCAAAGTTATATGTAGAAGATATATCGGATTCTATGCCATCTTGGGGAGGGAGGGGTAAAGGGGGGGAAGAAAATCTGGAACTCAAAATTATGTAGAACTGAGTGCTGTAAACTAAAAATAAAGAATCTCAAAAAAAAATTTAAAAAAGTATTATCCTGTCATGTAGGGAAAAAAAACAGTTGGACCAATTCACAACCAGCAGCATATTAGCATACCTGACAAAATTTACTGGGAAAAGGAGAAATTACTTTGGTAGAAAATAGACTCAGATCATCATCTTATACTACATGCCTAAATAATAACCTCAATGTTATTTATCCATTTGGAATTTTTATGGTATATAATTATCTATGTACCTGTCTTTCAATCAATCCATCCATCTATCTGTCTATAATCTACTTATCTGTAAAAAAGGAGGCAGTTACTAGAAATCTGATTAGAAGATCAATAACCAAACAAAGGAGAGAGATCACAAAACATAAAATATGTAATAATATAGTAATGCGCAAATAAAACTAAAAGCTTTTGTCTGAACAAAATCAATGAATTTATAATAAAAAAAGGCACAGTATAAAACAAAAAAGAAGTAAAGGACTTCCAAAAACTATACAGGAGGAAGTTTGTGTCACAGACTTTGGAGGGAAGGGCATTTTTTCATGCTGAATCTATCACAGCAGTAAATCTACTCTAATTAAACCTAAGTCAGGTGGACTAAATGATATAAACTGATAATTATTGAGAAAGCACACTCCTGAGAAACTATGAGCCATGATCAGCCTCCCCCTTCAATACCCCACATGCTCCTATGCCTCAGGTCTACCCTTAAACTCTTCAGGAAGATTCAATAGAAGCCCTCTGGGGACCTGAGCTACCATGGTGAGTGTGGTTTAAGAAGGCAGCTCCAAGCCTAGGCTACATATGTAGTATCTCATTTCTCTCACCTTCCCTGGGAGGCATTACTATCCTGTTTTTACAGATGAGTAAACTGAGGCTCAGAGAGTTTTAGTGTTCCAAGGACCAACCATACTTTCAAGATAGGCAGCCAGTTGGCAGAATGTTTAGAGCCCTGGGCCTGTAATCAGAAAGAACTGAGTTCAAATCCAACCTCGGACACTTACTAAGTGTGTGGCCTTGGGCAGGGCACTGAAGTTGTCCTTGCCTCACTTTCCTTTCCTCTAAAATGAGGATAATAATAACACCTACTTTACCAATTTGTTGTGAAGATACCATGAGATAATCATCAAGTACTTTGCCAACCTTAAAGCCCTTAATAAACACTAGCTAGTATTGATATTCTGAAGGCCCTTCCATCTCCAGTGTTGTAAGGATTGTCCTTTCACTGATATTGCTTCTTCTAAAGGCCCTCCCAAGTCTGACACTCTCTTTTTTGTGGCATCTCCCAGACCAGACATTCTATATTCCAAGCCCTCTAAGAGGCCTACCATTCCCTGTTCTAGATAGGCCCCCACCCCACTCCATTCTGACATTCTAGGCCGGGGTGGGAAAACTGCAGCCTCAAGGCCGCAGGGTCCCCAACCCTGTTCTAGGCTTTTGTTTCTTTTAAGATTTTTAAAATTTTTATTTTATTTATTGTTTTTA
The DNA here is from genome assembly GCA_028646595.1 of Phalanger gymnotis. NCBI lineage: Eukaryota > Metazoa > Chordata > Mammalia > Diprotodontia > Phalangeridae > Phalanger > Phalanger gymnotis. Next base: position 7,385 of record JAQQSZ010002866.1, read on the forward strand.
TTTAAAAATTTATTTTAATTCATTGATTCAATGATGTAGTGATTTCAATGCACAAGTGTTCATTTTGAATCCTGTCAACTTAAAACCTTACATTTTAAATATAAATACTCTGCATTCATTGCCAATCATAGTAATATAAATATTTGTCTTACCTGATCATGGGACCTCATAGAATTACTTTTTTTGGTCCTCATTTTTCTTCTATCCTCATAAGGCACTATATTTTCATGCTCTCTTCAGGGCTTTGTGTTGCAAGACCTAAGTTTTAATTTAGAACATCACCTCAGGCTGATATAAATTTTTTCAAAGGAAAGCAGTTTTTTTTAATCATAAATTTTTTTGTCTAGTAATTTAGAAATTATCTGGTGTCTACCTACATTTGGTTTTAACTGCTACCATGTTATGGTTTTGTGTATTCTAAGAACCTTCTCAGGTCTCAGGAAAGGCAGCTAGGTTTAAAGGGTTTGGAACCCTGGACCTGGAGTCAGAAAGACTTGAATTCAAATTAGACCTTAGAGACTAGTTTTACTACGTGTGTGGCCCTGGGGAAGTCATTTAATCTCTCTTTGCCTCAGTTTTGTCATTTATAAAATGAGGATGAGGATGATAATAGCACCTAGCTCAAGGCAATATTTTAAAGACAAAATAAGATCCTATTTGTAAAGCACTTTCACTTTACCAACCTTAAAATGCTTTATAAATGCTTCCTGTTATCTATATTCTGGGGACTTTTACATCTGTGAAGCTCTGTGATGTTAAGGCCACTCCTAGTTCTCACCTTCTATGCTGTCAGGGCTCTCCTAGTTCTGATATCCTTATTCCCAGCTCTCACATCTTGTTCTCCATAGTTTCTTGAAGGCTGTGACAATTTGTGTTCTTAGCTTCTTACCATCTCCTACTTTCTGTGATTTATGGTTCCTCCAACCTCATGCTCTAGGGCCCCATCCAGATCAAGCCCCTTTGTTACCTACTCTGCCTCCAATTTCTCATGTTTTTAAAATGGGCACAACAGTAGCTCCAAACTTACAGGGTTATTGTGTGGATCATATGAGAAAATAGACATAAAGTAATTTTTAAATTTTAAGTGGCAGATAAATGTTCACCATTTTTGCTGTTATGTAAAAGTTGAATACATATTTAAGACATTTTCAGTCAATAAATATTTATTTTAAAATTTTTATGGTGTTTATTTTTATTTTTCTCAATTATATGTAAACAAAAAAATTAACATTCATTTTTTAAAATTTTGAGTTCCAAATTCTCTCCCTCCCTTCCTACCTCCCCCCATCCTTGAGAAAGCAAGCAATTTGATATAGATTATACATGTGCAGTCAAGCAAAATATTTACACTTTAGCCAAGTTACAAAAGAAAACACAGACCAAAAAAAACCCAGAATAATAAAGAAAGTTTGCAAAGTATGTTTCAATCTGCATTCAGACTTCGTCAGTTCTTTCTCTGGAATTAGACAGCATTTTGCATCATAAGTTAAGACATTATTTTAAATGACTGCCTAGAAGAAAGTCAAAATACCTTTATCAATTTACTGAAGCATTAAGGAAATCTAAAGAATAATTCTTTGCAACCAAGAACTCAATTAATTATTTATGAGTTGAGTTTGAAAACTTGACTTTCTCTTCTCCTTCTTTCTCCTTCCTTTGCTCCTCTTCTCATCTTTCTTCTTAATGTTTGCCTTCTCTTTACTCTATTTTTCATGACTGGAAAACATGCACTTCCCTTCACATTATAATCCCCTTCTTTGTGTACCAATTGATAATATACCAATAATAAGATCAGCTCTGGAAATGTTTTTCCATTGCTATTTTGTAGAAATATGTTCATTCCTCTTCCCTATGAGAGCGATGGGGAATAAATAGTTACCTGCTTTCAGAAATAAATACTTGCAGCAATGTAATAACCATGCTGCTTGCAGCTGCTGTGGAGGTATAAGGCCAATAACACCAACACGCAGGAGGGCTGCTAGCACAGGTATTTTGATTTCCTTTTCTAAGGAAAGCAACTTTAAGGGGTTTACAATCTTACTTTAATTAAACATACATATATCATTTACTTAGTTCAGGGGGGAAATCTAGCATCCTGGACTTCGGAGGGAATACAAACAGAAATTACAAGCAAAATAACACAAATTGACAGACAGGCTTCTGTCTGACCATAGCAATACATACATAGGTACCAGAGAGAGAGGCACCAACATATGAGTTTTCAAAGCCAGGGGGCTCCTTAAAGCTACCCAGAGTCTCCACGGGAACACTCTTCCAATGAGTCAGCCCCTAAGCAAAGTGCTAACCTCAGAGTATATATACACTTCTTCAGGGTCAAAAGGCGTCACAATCATGGGACTCAAACTCATGTAACTTAGTATTAAGTTATAAGGACATTGAGTTGAAAGAATGTACCATAGAGTCTAGAGGCAAATTTCTTTTAAAAATATTTATTTTTATCAGCATTTATAATCTGTGCCTCCCACTTTGCCCATCTCCCTCCAATTCAGTAAATAAAAATAAAATTCTCCATACAAACATGCATAGTTACACAAAACCAATCTCCCCATTAGCCATGTCTGAATATGTATGTCTCTTTCTGCATTTATGCTAATCCCATCTCTGACAAAAACATTAGTGGTGTCATTCCCCTTCAGTCTTTTGAACTTTTGGTTCTTTTTGGTCTTGATAAGTATTCCAAAATCTTTCAGAGTTGTTTTGTCTCTATAATGTTGTCACTTTATAAATTATTCTCCTTGTTCTACTCTGATCTTAACCAGTTCATAGAGATATTCCCAGGTTCCTCAGAAACTATGGATTTTGTCATTTCTTATGTTACAAAACATTTCACTGCATTCATGTTAACCAATTTGTTTAGCTATTCCCACTGGGAAGCTATCACTTTAGGTTCCAATTTTTGGCTATCATGAAGAACCTTGCTATAAATAATGTTTTACATCTCAATCTTCTCCATCTTTTTTGAATCTCTTTGGGTCATAGGCCCAGTAGTAGAATAGCTGTTTCAAAGAGCATGCAAAAGTTCATTACTTTGGGGACATAGTTCCATATTGCTTTCCAGAATGGCCAGATCAATTCACAGCTTCATCCTCAGTGTGCTGGCATTTCTGTGTACCCACAGCGCCTCCAGAATTTCTCATTTTCTTGTTGCATTTTTGCTTGTCTGATATGTGTGAAAGTGATCTTCAAAGTTGCTTTAATTTAGTTTTCTTTATTAGTGAGTTAGAGCATATTTTAATACAGCTCTTGATAGCTTAGATTTCTTCCTTTCAAATCTGGCTACTTACTTCTTTGACCATCTATTGCAGCATGGCTCTTAGTCTTATAAAGAAGTTTATCAGAGAAAATTCCTGCAAAGTTTTCCTCCCCAGTTACTTGTTCTCTTCCAATTTTACCTATATTAGATTTGTATCCGCAAAGTCTTTTTAATTTTATGAAACCAAAATTGTCCATTCTATCATGTGATGCTATCCGTTCCTTGATTACTCTTAAACTCTTTCCCTATTCCTAGATCTGAAAGGTAATTTCTTCCTTGGTGTTCTAATTGGGTTATGATGTGACCTTTTATGTCATGTATTCATCTGGAGATTTTCTTAGTATATGATGCAAAGTGCTGATCTAAACCTAATTTCTGACACACTGTTGTTCAGTTTGTCCAGTAGTTTTTGCCGAATATTGAGTCCTTCCCCATAACTGGGGTCTTTATCAAACACTATAATACTGGGATTATTTGCCGCAGTATACTATACATGTGATTGGTTTCACTGATCAACCTCTCAATTTTCAAGTCATTTTAATAAGTACTGGTTTGTAGTACAGTTTGATATATGGTACCAATAGATCCCCTTCCTTCACACTTTCTTTTCATTATTACAATTGAGATTCTGGACATTTCATTCCTCCACAGGAAATTGGTTATTATATTTCTAGCCCCACAAAATATAACTTTGGTAGTTTCACTGGTACAGGTTGTATAAGCAAATTAATTTTGGTGGTATTGCCATTTTTACTATATTGTCTCAACTTACCCATAAGCAACTAACTAGTGTTTATGCCATTATCCAACCTTTCTTTATTTCTGTAGATTGTTTTATACTTGGATTCATAGAGTTCCTGGTTGTGTCTTGGGAGATATACTCTCAAATATTATATAGCTTGCGTAGTTATCGTGTGGGTTTTTCTCTTATCCTTTTTATTATTTATTTAAGACATTCTTTTATTTTTAACTTTGGAGTTTCAAATACTTTCCCTCCTCCCACCCTCTCTCTTACCCATGAGAAAGCAAGTGAAATGGTATCAATTATATGTGAGAAATCACTCACAACATTTCCATATTAACCATACTGCCAAAATAAAAAGGCAAAAAGGAAAAAAAAAGGAAGGAAGGAAGGAAGGAAGGAAGGAAGGAAGGAAGGAAGGAAGGAAGGAAGGAAGGAAGGAAGGAAGGAAGGAAAGAAGGAAGGAGAAATTATACTTTATTTTGCACTCAGAGGTCATCAATTCTCTGTTTGGAGGTGAATATCATTTTTTGTCATGGTCCTCTAGAATTTTCTTGGATCACTGTATTGATTAGAATAGCCAAGTCGTTCACAGTTGATCATCATTACAAGACTACTGTTTCTGTCACAAAGATCTCCTGGTTCTTCTCACTTCATTTTGCATCAGTTCATATAGTTTTGCCATGTTTTTTAACCACCCCCTCATCATTTCTAATAGTACTAATTCTAATAGTTCTAAATAATTCTAATAGTATTCCATCAAAAATCGTATGACACAACTTGTTCAGCCATTCCCCAATTGATGAGCAGCCCCTCCATTTCCACTTCTTTGCCACCACAAAGAGAGCTGCTACATTTTTTTACCCATAGGTCCTTTTCCTTTTAGAAAAAGAGAGAAATTGGGGGGCAGAGCTAATGTGGTAGAGAAAAGGCAGAGGCTCACCTAAGCTCTCTCAATTCCCCTCCAAACAACTTTAAATGGTGCCTCAAAACAAATTCTGAAGTGGCAGAACCCACATAAGGATGTGGTAAAACAACTCTCCAGCATCAGGGGGCTTCATATGCCATTTTTTATAAAACCTGAAAACATAAATTGATTGGGGATGAAGTCTCTATTTTAGAAATCAATCGGTTAGAAATGAAGGTTATGCCAACAGTTTATACCATATTACACATTACATTCTACAGAGATGTATGACCTTCATATTAAAAATCATACAATAAAAAAGAGAAAATCTACCTTTCACATAAATAGGTAGGAGATATATTCCTAAGTTTGTCTGCAATTTCAGGACATTATTTCTCCTGTCATACAATTCATAGCTCAGCCAGGTTCTCTTCAATGTACAGATTATCAGTACTAGAGTTAAAAATTGATGAGCTAAGGGAACCTTTTCTGATTCTTGCACAAATGTCTACACTTGGAGAAGAGCCAACCCTGCCACAGACTGGGTGGCCTCTTAAGAGTTTCTTTATTATGTTAATGGCCTCATCTTACAAGCTGGCCCTTTTCAGAGTCAACCAGATGGTCCTGTGTGGCACTGAGCTGAATGCATTTGTGAGATCCATCCAGGCTACCCACATATTCTTTTTTATTTTTGGCATCATTGAAGACACAATAAAGGAGGAAATTATGTTCACAGTAACCATCAAATTGTGGTACACAAGTGTAATGGATTATGATTATGCTGTAAGAAATTATGTATGTGATAAACAGAAAGAAGCAGAGAGAGATCTACATGAATTGATACAGAGTTAAGTAAGCATAGGCAAGAAAACAATGTAAATGATAAGTCTAACAATGCAAAGATAGCACAATCACACACCAAAAAAAAAATAAAATAAAAGTGAATATTACAGAAGCATAAATCACTAGGACAATTCCAATTAAGACACGTAAGAGGACATCCCTAACATAATTGTTTATGAAGGTATGAGAACAACAATTCTTACACATTGCCCAGGTATTTAGATTTTTTAAATGTATAAATTTATTTTGCTGATATTTTTCCTTCATCATCATTTTTTTATATTAAAGAAATACTATTTACTATAGGAGAGGGATATCTGGGTGAAGAAAGAGATCGACAGCAGCAATAACTGTGATGAAGTAAAAAAAACCTGAAATCAATACTTATTTAAAATTGCTTTTAAAAACCCTTTCCAGATTGTCACTTATTAGATTCCCTCTACAACCTCTTAAGATGATGGAGTTCTGGGGTGATATGTATCAACATGTATATTCAAATGGAAAGAGTTTATTCTTGTTTAGATCCTCAGAATTTCTCATTCATTTTACAAGTATATTCTTCTCTGCATTTCAATCTCTGTATTTCCAAGTTTCTATACAGCTCTGGCCTTTGCATCAGGAATTCTTGGAAAGCCTCTATTTCATTAATAATCCATTTTTCTCCTTGTCACATTAAATCTGTGAAAGAGGGAAATGGAGGCACAAAAGTCTAAGCATAATCTTTTTATTGGTAAGCTTAGCAATTACCAATAATAGAGGTCAATGATCCGTCAGGGATCAAAGACCCAATGAGATTATAAATTCATTACATAATGCCAACTGATACCAACTAAACTAAGACTGTGATTGGTCCAGAATTACAATGACTTGCAAATTAATATTTCAGACCTCATGATAATAGGAACACAGAGTTAGGCGACTGTGTTGGTAAGCAAAATGGCCTTTGTTTTCCTTGAGTAACTCAGTGTATTTCATTAAGCCTTACTAGGTGCTAAGCCTCAGGCCCAAAGCCATATTAGGTGTGGAACCTATGTGGGTGTGGATTGATGACTGAGGTGGTGCCCAAGGTGGGGCTGGCTAAGAGGAGGTGTTAACTCCAGAGCCATGCCCTATTAGGTGTTAACCTAATCTATGTGAATGTGAACCTCCCAGGGTTCTAAGGGGAGGAGCCAACTCAAGAACCAATAAGCTCTGGTCATTCAGACAATGCTTGATGATGTTAAAAACTCTATAAGAGGAGAGAAGACAGCTTGAGGATTGATTTTCTGTTGGAGCCAGAGACAGCTACAGCCAAAGCTGAAGATAAAGCCAAAGCCGAAGCAGGAGCTGTGGAAGCAGAGCTGACTCAGAAGCAGAGCCTACCCGTGTGGATCGAGGAGTGCCGAGCAACGACTTGAGGCCAGTGGGTAATCTTCTTACCAGAGAGGGGAAGCATGAATATGATTTGGTTTAATACCATCATGTT
>JAQQSZ010002867.1:0-14614 GCA_028646595.1 Phalanger gymnotis
AAGGAAAGGAAAGGAAAGGAAAGGCCCCTTTTTTAAGCATGCCAAAACCAAAAAGGAATGAGAAGGAGCAAAACAGCAAAGAATTTTTCTCTTATTTGATAACCAACCAACAAATATATATTGGGGAAATGTCATATACAAGGCACTGTGAGGATTACAAGGAAGTGAGAAATGAAGCCTATGCCTTCTAGGGGCTTTCAGTCTAGTTAAAGAGAAAACACACACACACACACACACACACACACACACACACACACACACACGCGATTAATTAATCATACCCCAAATGGCAAATAATAAAGTGGTCAGGATAATAAATCCTCTAGCAGTAAATAGGAGGGAGAATTTGTAGGGTGGTGAGAAGATACAACTTGAGCTAAGTCTAGAAGGGCGCTTTGAAATTAGAGGTAAAGAGGGATTTCTGGGGAGAAGGGATGAAAAGAGAAACCATGTAGAAACAGAGGTAAAAGGTTAGAAGTGTATAAGGTGTATTTGTAATACACCATATTTATAAGATCACAGATACTGAGTATTGGAAATACTATGAAAAGAATTCTGGAATTGGAATTGGTATATGCATATGTACATACATACAACATACATGTGTGCATAATATTATAATATACATAATATGCATGTATACACACACATATATATCTATACATATATACGTACGTATACATATGTGTGTGCATGTGTGTGTGTGTGTGTAAAAATCTGGGCTTCAGTTTCCCCTTCTATAAAATGATAGTGTTAAACTAACAGCAGTTCCCATCCAAATACCGCTTAAAATTCTCCATGTTTGTCCTCACACATCCCCACAAGGTCATGAGCGCAAGTATTATTAGTCTCACTTTATAGATAAGGAAAATGAGGGAATGACAAGACGTGCCCAAGGTCACACAGTTAATAAATATTTGGAATGTGATCTGAGCTACCTTCTGATTACGTGTCCAGTGTGCTTCCTAATGTGCTATCTCGCTTCTCAAATTTGGGGATCCATACATCTCCTTCCGGTTACAAATTCTGATGTTTTCATCATTGATAAGATACTCTCATCATTCTGGCCAGGTGAAGGTACTCACTTGTTAAGGAAGGAATCTCACTTACGCTTGTTGCCATTTTGTTCTCCAATATTTATTAAGGTGATTCTGATGGCAAGAGTTTCCAGTCATCTAAAAGAGAAAATATCAGCCTTTGGACTGGCATTCAAGACCTTCCACAATCTGTCCCACCCACACAAATACCTCATTCTATTTTTTTAAGGCTGAAAAAAGAAATCACATTATGACTAGCCCTCAAGCCATAAGTCTCTCTATACTTAGATAAGTTAAGCTCCACTTGAAGCCTTTTCAGTTTAGCAAGAACTGCCAAATTTTGGGATATTCTGGCTAAACCTTTAGGAACTGAGGGTCAGCTATAGCCACAATGGGGGTGGATTTTTTAGCAGAAGACATATTTTACATATTTCAGTTATTATGTGTGATGTATTGTCTCTCCAATAAGTTTGTAAATTCCTCACATTCACTGACCGTACCTTGTTTCTTCATTGCATTTAATAGAGTGAGTTCTAAGCACATGAAGGACAGAATAAAATTTGCTGAATGAATGGCCACACAGCAAGTTATTAAATCTTTACCTCCACTGTAGCAAACTTCTCTAAGATTAGAGCAACATACTTCTTGTATTTATTATTTGTAGTAGAGAATTTCATTGCAAAGAAATCAACAATCTCCTGTTTCTATAGGCTCTTGGCCAGGTCTTTAAAATATTTTCACTGGTGTAAATTTTTTGGGGGGTAACAATATTTGTTATAACAAGATTTGACTATAACTCTTTCAATACGATTAACATCATATAATACAAAAGAACATTCATGCTTTCTTGCCTATGGGGCCTTTCTGTCAAGTGGAAAAGCATTCTGCTGAGACATAGTTATGAAAGAGTCAATAACACTCTCTTGTCAGTCAAGGGAAGGATGCTTTCATGACATAATATTAAGAATTAGCTAGTCCAAAAAGAGTTTTAAGGAATGAAAGACATTATTATATTGGGGTGCAATGGGCAATGAATCACAAGATAAGAGAATTAAGTTCTAAACCCAGATCAGTCATTAATTAGCTGGGTGACCCTGGTTAAATAATTAAGTTTCCTCATCTCTAAAATGAACTAGGGCATTGAATTAGATGATCCCTAAAGTTCCTTTTCAGTGCAGTGTTCTGGATTTTAAGGCTTGCAATAACAGTGTTGCTAGCAGCTGTTGTGGGAATGAAAGACCCAACAAGACCAGCAACAAGAGCTACCAGCACAGGTTCTTTGATCTGCTTTTCTAAGGAAAGCAACCTTAAGGGGTTAACAATCTCATTTTAATCAAACATACATATATCATTCACTTAGTTCAAGGGGAAAAGCCAGCACCCTTAACTTCAGAGAAAATACAAACAGAAATTACAATCAGAGACAATATAAACAGTATATAACACAATTCAACAGACAGGCTTTGTCTGATCAAGACATCACATACATAGTTACCAAAAAAAGAAGTGCCAACTGGGTTTCCAAAGCCAGGGGACTCCTTAATGGCTACCCAATGTCTCCACACCAACACTCTCCCAATGAGTGAGTGCCCCAAACAAAATGCTAACCTCTGAGTTTATATACCCTTCTTAGGGCCAGAAGGCTTCACGCCTAATCAGGAAGAGGGTGTGGGCCTGGGGCTTAGCACCTAGCAAGACTTAATCAAAGGCATTTGATTACTTTAGCATTTTAAAAGAAAAAACAGTAAAAAAAAGTCCCACTTTGCTTAAAATTACAAGGCCTCTTCTGCGTCTTACATTCTGTAATGTTATAAGAAAAAGCAGAGCCTCTCTAACCCCCCAGAAGACTGCCCTATTGAGGAATGCCTTGGCCCCAACAAAAAGGTGCCCCATTGCCTGCCCAGTTTCTTTCACTTTTATATAGTCCATGCCTATTTCCCAAGTATTCCCATTAGTATAAAATTCCTGTGTATTGACCATAGATGAGGAGGAATAGGAATAAACGAGAGAGATGTAACATCAAAGGAATCCTTGCTGAGTGAAGAAACAGTATAAATTGCATTTGAAGAGGGATTTGAAATGTAGAACAGCTGGGTGATTATGATCTGGACCCAGAAACCAAAGAGGAAGGCAGACAACATATTAAAGTTTCCAGAGAAGGAGCAAGAAGAGATGAATGTAAGTAGTTGGGGTGAGCAATGGTCCAATTCTTAATGAAAATTTCAGCAAGGGCATCCAGCCCAGCCTGCAGACAAATGCTAAAAATACTTGTATATCAGAGCAGTCAACATTCCAAAATGTCCAACTTAGAAATTCAATTTCATAGCACTTATGTGCAAAATTGGTATAAACTTTACAAAATTCCAATTCCATTAATCTCCAAGTTCCCATAGTCAAACTAACTCTGGAAGACAAACTTTACTAATGATAGAGCCAGCTGGACTGAGTAAACTGACTTCATTTTTGAGGCCACTAATATTTTCTTTGAATAATAATTTTCTATCAGTTATCTTAAGAGGCTTTGTTAATATAATAAACTGCCATTCTGACTCCTTAGTAACGTATGTGTGTGTGTGTGTGTGTGTGTGTGTGTATGTTGTGTTTTTCCAGACGGAATGTTTTAGCAATGTTTGTAGCAAAACTTCATTCTTGCATTACCAGGGATATTAAGGTCAAGGGTAGGGACTGGGCGAGGAATTGCAACGTTTCCAAAAAATCTACTTCAGTGAGGACAACTACTTTGAAAGTTGGTCAGCTGGATAGAATCCTGGAATAGTAGTAACAAAAAGACATGAGTCTGAATCTTGTCACAAACATTTACTAGCTGTGTGACCTTGGGAAAAATCATTTAAACTATGACTACCTCAGTTTTCCTATCTATAAAATGTGGGAGCTTGAAAAAAAAAGAGATCTCTTTCTTCTGGCTTCTTGATTCAAGAGAGAAGAAAAGGTTACAGGAGTTGGCATTTCCACCACCTGCCTATCCACATAAAGCTACAAAAGAAACTTTGTGAAATTTCCCCAGTGAGATCTAGGACTCTGGCTATCTCAGGCTGAGATATTTCACTCCCAGCAGGAAAGCTCACTCACTCTGTGTATTATCTGATATATTCTCATCTGTATACCTTCTCTGATTTCTGTTTATTTTCAGCTTAAATCACTGGGTTTATTTCCTATCCACGAAATCTGTTTTTGTGTAACTGGCATTTTGTGGGAAGGGCGTCAAGCCTTGGATATATTGCTTGGGGAACTCCTTACCCATTAAGAATCAAGAGGGCGAAAGAGATTTTTTTTCTACCTTCACTTTTGTTTAATGACTAGCACTTCCATACAGAGGAGGAACCAGGCAGCTGGCTGGTAACAGGGAAGTTGTTCACTTGAAGATCTTGCCCTGATCGAAGGGTTTACTCACGTGCTGGAAAAACCTCTCCCAAGAGAAGTACTCTCAGACCATGGTCTAGGCCTCCTCACTGCCAGGATCCAGCTTATGCCATGTGTAGGACTCGTAATCTACCTGCCAGTCTGGACTCAGTGAGAAGGCAAGTTCCTAGCCCCCAGGAAAACCCAGACTCCAGAAATAGTGATGCTATTGTTGGTGCCAAAAAGGATCATGCTGGCAAACGCGTTCTTCCTCAGCTTGTCCAGGCACTGGAACATTCCAGTGATGAGGTTGCCACTCATGAAGGCTGCAGCTCCTGGGGGGGAAGCAGTATTCTGCATACCACAGGGACCAGCTGTCAAAGTGCTCCAAGAAGTACAGCAGGGCTACCATCAGTGTGTTCTTGTTGGAAGACTTTGGCTTAAAGTCGTCCAACACAAATGTACTCTTGGGCAAAGGCATTCTTGGCCTTGGGCTTTGCAACCAGAGCCTGGTTATACTTGTCCATTTCTCCTCCTCAGGGCTGGGGGCTGCAGCTGCCTTATTCTCTTCCTTTGGCTCAGCCTGGGACTTCTGTTTCTCTTCTTGCTGTGCCTTCTCATTTCTTGGGGCTTCCTTCTTAGGCTGACTCTCAGCAAACTTTTTAGCATCAAACCGTGCCATCTTCTCACAGAGTTTCACCTCTCCCAGCACCTCCGGGAACTGAGGCTGGTGGATGCAGGTGAAGAACTGGCATTTGTATTGGGAAAGGCCTGCCAGAAAGAAGGCTCTAGGACCTGCTTATAGAGCCACAAGATGGTGCACACAACTGTGATTTCAGTCCGAGTCTGCAGGTGGGCATCGAGCAGCCCCAGAACCTGCCTCATCTCCTCCTTTGCGTTCTCTGTGGCCTGTTTGTTGAGGTACATGATTCCGAGAGCGGGGAACACTCAGGTTCTGGCTGGAGGGACAATGTCACTGTCAGCAAAGTTCACCCACTGGATCATCTGGGCAGCTGCCTCCAGAGTAGAGCCTTGAAGGTCATCGTAGCCCACATAGCGTTCAATGGCATTGCTTTCAAACACAGAGAATCCATCATCGCCCTCAAACACTGAAACCTTGCCCAGGAAATTTCCGGGGGAATTTGGGGATGTGGTTGGTCTGACCAAAGTGGAAGTGGGGAGGTGTGGACAGCATGCAGATCTGGGCCCCACTGTACTATGCAGCAATGAGGGCCTTGAAGGTCCACCAGTTTTCAGGGTATGTGTAGAGGGTCCCGGCCGCCATGGTGATTCCTGAGATGATATCTGTAAAGCATTTAGCACAGATCCTGGCACATAGTAGGCACTCTGTAAATGTTGATGAAGTTGATGATGGTATTGTGATCAGGAGCACAACTTGGATCTAAAATATTTTCCTAGACTAACAACAATATTGAGGTAAATAGATATCATTCTAGTCTGACAAGCCCTCTCTGAGTAACGCAGAGTGGGAATTCTTGTGGCTCTAGTCTCCTTCTCCGTTCCTGGCAAGGATCAGCATCCCTTGGAGAAGTGTGGGTGCAAAATATTCTAGAGATAACTATTCGTACCTTCATCTGAGTCACATCTGGGCAGACTCGTGCAGGCAATACATAACCTAAATGGTTAATACACACACACACACATATACCCACATACATCTATATATACATGTATGCATGTATATATAAAGTACTTTGTAAACATTAACATGCAATATAAATGTTAGTTATTACATATTTATTCAATTCAATCGTTTTTCAGTCATATCTGATTCTTCAAGCCCCCATTTGCGATATTCTTGGCAAAGATAACAGAGCGGTTTGCCATTTCCTTCTCCAGCTCATTTTACAGATGAGGAAACTGAGGCAAACAGGGTTAAGGCTTATCCAAGGTCACACAGCTAGTAAGTGTCTGAGGCCAGATTTGAACTCAGGTCTTCCTGACTCCAGATCCCATGATCTATCCACCGCACCTCCTACCTGCGCAGCCTACATGACAAGTCCTAACAGGCTTCTTGTGACATGCAGGAGTTTCATACTACCCTAAGTAATGGCTCTGAAGATCTAGGCAAGTGTGATCTGACCCAGAACCAGGTTAAGCTGACCCTTGCCCAGAGAGGTATTGAAGAACTGTTGTGTTTCTTAGAAGGTAGTATCCCTTCTGCTTGGATTGCAGGACCATTTCTCCCTCTAAATATTCCTTCCTAGAGGTGTTAACAGTCCCTAAACAAAAAAAAAATCTTGAATTCTGATATGGTATCAGACTGATGCTTCCAGATTCCTAGCAAGCAGTCTTGTGCTCGGTTATAGTTAAAAACAAATATCTCTCTGTTTTCGAATTATGAAAATAAAGTTGCATTGAAAATCAGAAAAAAAAATCAATATTCATTGGATGGTACATAATAAATGATCTTTGAATGTAGAAAACTACAAAAGAACTACAAGAAATAATCTATTTCCTAAAAGAGTGAAGAAGCAACTGGGGGAAAGGTAGGACAAGCAAATAAGACCATACAAAAAGACATAGAATGTTTATGCCTTATTCAATTCAACAGCCAACTAATTCACTGTTGACTGAATAGCCACTACTTGTGAGACTCTGCTAGCCATTCAGGGAAATACAAAGAGGAGTAAAACAGCCCCTGTCCTCAAGGAGCTTACAGTTTAGAGAGGGGTGGTAAATCAGTAAATATAATACCAAGTATAAGAAAACACGCCTGCACCTGACACATGGTAAGTCTTAGTAAATGTTGATTGAATGACTGACTGATTGATTGATTGACGGGTCCATTTTAATTTTTTTTCTCCTGGCGCACACTCCCTCCACCAACGTGACTCGCAATCTTGCTACTATTCACCAGGCACTTTTCATCAGATACTGGAACTCGAGGAGAAAAAAATGCCATCCCCTCATGGCTGACATACAGTCCTTCCCCAAGCCTTCCAGAGTTTGTGTTCTGACATCAGTAAAAGTGCACAGAAATTTGAAAAGGGATCTTTTTTGGGTATTCAGAGAGGAAGAGATCACTTCCTACTGCTAAATAGATGAATACTCACAAAGCCCAGGGCAGTAGGGAGAGTGCTAGATGTGGAGTCGTGGGACCTGGGTTCAAATGTTGGCTCTGCCACTTACTACTGATGTGACTTCAGGTCCTACAGGACCTCATCACCTCTCCTTTGCACTGGCAATATCCTCCTAAGTGATATCCTTCCTTGTAGTTTCTCCTCTCCCTCATCTATCCTCCACACAACTGAAATATTTATTAAAGCAAGTTCTATATCCTTCTTACTTAGCTCAAGAAATTTCAGTGGCCCTCCATTATTTCTACAATAAAATACAAACCCCTCAGCTTGACATTTAAAGCCCTTCAGAATCTGGCTTTAGACTTCCAAGACTTATGCAACATTACTCCAATCTACCCTATTCTAACAAGTATTTATTAACCCCCTCAAAGACAAAACAGTCCCTGCCCTTATGTTGTACTGGCAAAATATGATTGAAGGAGGAGAAAGAAGAGGAAAGAGTAATACCAACACCTAGGAAGGTCAAGAAAAGTTTCCCACAAGAGGGATGAGCTGATCCTTGAAGGAATCTAGGCAGTCTAAGAGGCAGAGGTAAGGAAGGCATGTACCCTAGGTTCTAGCCACCTTCCTGCCTCCATACATTTGCATTCTTGGAATGTCTTTCCTCCTCACCTCTGCTTTTCCTAATCTCTGCCCTGCCCCCCTCCCTATGTGTGAGTGTACTCTCTTGTTCCCTATGATTTATTTGTATTTGCTTTATATTTATCACATGGCAGGTGTACAAATGTACTTCCACAACCTTCACCCACTCAGTAGAATTTAAGGTCTTTGTGAACAAGATTTGTTTTGCTTTTTTCTGTGCGTTGAATGAATCTCCTGAAGTGGCTGCATTATTTGAATTTGTACTGCATATTTCCATTGAGTAGGAGTCAATTACTATATTGTACATAATTATGACTTTAAATAGTGCCAGTTTGAATACATGGGACCATTTCAGTGGATTCATCATTCATACTAATATGAACCTAGCTGTATAAAGACTTATGGAAGAGACCCTCTATGTAAGTGATGAAGTGACAATAAGCATAAATAGCCTAATACATATCCATTTGAACCACAACATTTTTATAATAAGGAGAATAAATAAATGAATTAATAAATTAATAAATAATCAGAATGATTACAGGTTGGATGGCGCCCCAGAAGAACTAGATTTTTTTAACATATCAAAATTTAGAACAGCAGTTAACTTCCTGTTATAACCCCAATTTCTACCAAAGAGATGGACTCAAGCAGATCTCACAGAAAAATTGTGTCAATGGGACAGTAGAATAGGACAAGGACAGGTGAACTTTGCTTATTAGTTCGGGATTTTAATCAATTGAGTTTTTCTCCATTGAGACTTGTCCTTAATTAGAAAGATGTTTTACGTAGCATGAAATTGTAATCCCGTGTGACATTTTTATCACCCCCTTAACATTTCAAATGAAACATTTTACTGCTTTTGATGTTAGTTAAACACTTGCCATGTACTCTTCAGTCTTACAATTCGCAATGTGTTCTGGCTATATTAAGCAAATATTTAAGAAACATTTGGAGTACATAGTGGTTTTTTTCCATTTTTAAGTGTTTAATCTGTAGTAAACATATACCATGTTAAAAATACATTTCATGTATAGTATGTGTTAAGTGTTAAGAATATATTTCTGGACTGCCTTACTGGAACTGGTCAGACTTTCCATTACAACCCCCTAATTTCAGAGGTTTATAACCAAGCCATAAAATTCCCTTCATGCTGACATTTGGCATAAAATACTCTCTGCCAGAAAGATTTTTTGTTTTAAAGAATTCAAAGAAGAATTGAATTAGTAAATTTCAGATCAGAAGAAAAGATTTTCTATTTGAAGATGGTTAGATGTGTCAAAACTTGACATGGCTCCCTACTCATGGAAAGGTTTTCATAAAAGATCATAGAAGCTAACTCTGATGGGGACTCAAGAAAATGAAATGCTATAGTAGTGTGAATGTACATGTGCATGGGGGTAGGGTGGGGACAGATGTGTTCTACCTGGAATTATCTGGCATTTATTGCTTCCTAGGGAATTCAAAATCTTGGTTATGAACAGTATATTTGGCCTTCATTTGAGACCCTTTGTAGTACAGCAAGATTTCAGAGACAGGAAATTAGAATCCTTGTTCTATGGTAAATTCAAGATATCTTTTTAAAAGTTCATAGGGTGGTGATTCACAATCTTAATCCTATATTCAATAATAAATCAGAATTTGACAAACTAAAACAGTAAAACAGAAAAGCAAATGTTCATAAGTGAAATCAGAGATTCATTGGTTTCTTTTGTTTGTTTTAATAGCAAGCAAAGCTTTCAAAGGGAAAATCTAGAATCAGAATATGTTCACACCCATCCCAATAATCTACTGCATATTTATTTATCAGATAATCTGACTTGAGGACCTCAGAGTTTATCTAGTCTAGGGGATCATTACCCTTAGGCCCATTTACTTTATATATAGATATAGGTAATGATAACTACTTCAATAAAATTAGTCTCCTTTGTAATCTATTATGTATTTTATTTTATGCACTTAATTTTTTTTCTGAAATGCCTGACATAGGCTTTACTAGACTGACAAAAAGGTCCTTGATACAAGAAGGTTAATACCTCATCTAATCTAACCAATAACAGAAGCTTAAATCCCCTCCACAGAATTGTCAACAATTGATTTTAACCAGCAATGGGGAATTCATACCTCCTAAGAAGGCTCATTCTATTTCTGGACTGTTCTTTTTTGTTTAGGAAGTTAGCCTAAAATCTTTCTTCTATCAACTATCACACATTGGTCTTTGTTCTCTCCTTAAGGGCCAAATAAAATTACTCCCTTTCCTAAATGACTAGTTAATTTAATACTTTGATGGGTCCGTGATTACAATACAGTCAATATTCCCTCTACTTATGCCAACCCACAACCCCTCCACAGCTTTCATCCTATGTCTGCATCTTTCTATAAGTCCTCCAAAATGAATGAAATTCCTTGCTGAAAAAATAAGCTTTCCTCTGGTTCTTTTAACATTTTGGTGTTACCAATGTAATACTCTAGCTGTCCACCTTTGTCTCTTTACATGTCTCTTTGTCATTACATGATTAGTCTACCTCTTTTTGTTGCCCTACATGGTTTTATACCATCTATCTCTCATGTGCGTACATACGAGCATTAATAGTATGCTATAACCACCTGTGCCCATCATTTATCTTTTCAACGATCTTTGTATTGTTTGTAATTTTTATTCTTCCTAGATTATGATGTTATATATTTCACAACTATAAAATATTGCCAAGAGAAAACTGGTACTAAAGAGATGAGATTTTGAAATAGCAAATAATCTGGAATCTTTGAAAGCATTTTGTTTCCCAAATACGATCAAGTTCAGGCACCTCTTATGACTAAATTTTGAGACGAGTTAATCACTGGTCTATAGAACTTGTCCTAGAGATAGAAATAATATTGGTATTATATATATATATATATATGTACATATATGTGTGTGTACATATACGTATATACATAGACACATATGTTTGTATTGACATAGTAACTGTATAGGCATTCCATGTAGATACATACCTATAGATATTAAAATATATGTTTTTATCCACCTTCCTTATCTATTGTGAGTGATTAGAACAATTTTTTTAAATTGTTATAAATTTCACTGAAGAAAAACTTCATATGACAATCATGGGGACCTACAAGGTCTTTCATCCTCAAAGAAATGTTCAGTTAGTCATTCGACTCGTCAATTAAAATGGATGCAGATGTTTTAGAAAAATCAACACGGCTTAAACAAAGTATAATTTTTGCTTGACCTCCAATTAACCAGCAGGCTCAATTAAGTAGAGAATTACTTCCTAATGATTTTGGTGTTTTGTTATTTTCATATAGCATTTTCAAAGAAAAGTCAATATGAGTTCTAGAAGTGTGTTGTCTACTCATCTTTGGTTCTATTGAATGTGTGGCAGACATTTTGAAAGTAAAATTTCTGCATCACGTAAGTGCATATTTGAGCAATATCCTGATTTTTCTCTGCAGTCAAGTCTTCCGTTTCATTTAAGCCCATCTTCATTCCAAGTTCACCAGAAATATCTTCATACCTTCAGAGTAAATATATTTATGATCATTCATTTTTTCATTAGCCTAGGGCAAATATTGTGGGAATTCATGAAATATGGTGTTCCAAAGTAAACCTCAACTTTGGAATCTCTAGAACCACAGACTAAAATGCTACTGAAGTCAATTCCACCTTTGATGCTCTAAAGTGAGATGTCCCGAGTACACACAGTACCTTGTCTTGAAATATTGCCTTTAAGCAGGGTGGTCATATTGCATCTAAAAGGATGTATAGTAGCCTCAAGTTACATATAGCATAGCCAAACTGGCCAAAGGTGGAAGCCACAATTCACCAGAATTAACTACAAAGGGTCTCCATATTTATTCTGTTTGCTAATAACTAGTGACAAATCAGAAACACAGATGCAATGATAATGTCACTCCCCCCACTCAAAAATATTTAGTGGCTCCCTATTGCCTTTAGGATAAGGTCTAAATGACCATTTGGCATTTAAAACTCTTTAAACTATCCCCAACCTATCTTTCTAAACTGATTTTGCATTACTACCCAACTCATCCCCACAGAAACACTCTATAATCCAGCCTAATTGTCTCATTCAATGTTTCCAACATCAAAAGCAAATTCCATCTCCTGCATTCACACTTTTGCACAGTCTATCCCTCATGCCTGAAATGCCTTCCTTTCTCACTCCTGCCTCTTGGAATCCTTAGTTCCCTGATCTTCAAGGTATACTTTATGGGCCATTGATATCCAATATGATACCTTCTCTACTCCACCCTCAAATTATTAGTCCTATTTTCTTTACCAGAAAATTGCTTTGGAGTCATTTTATATATTTTAAAATTACTTAATGGTGAACATGGTCTTTCTTTACCAGTAGAACATGAACTCCTGAAGGGCAGTGATTATTGAGTTTTTCTCTTTGTATTCCCAACAACAAGCACAGTGTCTTGCCCATAATAGCCCTTAATTACTATTTGCTGAATTGAATTGCATGCATGCAGTGTTTATCCATTTATTCACCTGAACATAAAATTTGCTTTGTTTTTATCATTTAAGACTTTCAAATGGCATGACATTACTCAATCAGAGCTGCCAGCCAAGCATCTGTCATTTTGTTTGTTAAACTTTCATCAGGGAGCCATGTCATTCTATCTCTCTAGGAATCAGTCTTTTCATCTGTAAAATTACAGGCTGGGTGAGAAGACCTCCAATGTCCATTCTAGCCCTAGCATCCAACAAGTCTATAAAATGTTTTATTTCAATTAAAGATTGGCCAGCCCTAACAAGCTATCATTCTCGATATCATTCTACGTATTTTTCTCTCTTTATGGAAGCAAACACCTCTCTTCCCCTGATTTTCCTCCTCTTACAAATATTAAGAAATCATTTTAAAATTATCTTAGCCTTTGGACTAATCTAAAAGAGAATTCTTGTTAGTATTTCTTTACCTATCAATTCAGAAATAATGCCCTGCTCCTTTCTCTCTGCTCAGCTCAGAAGACTCTTCAACTAAATAAGGCAGTGACTGGAAAAGGCCCTTGATTAATTCACCTAAGAGGAGTAGCTGCTTTCCCCATGCTCTAAAGAGATCTCTTGAGTTCATCTTTGGCTTGCTGGAAGGGAATACCTATGAATGGTATGGTCACACAGGAATTAAATTGTTTTAGAAAAATAATTCCCTATGGGTTTGCTAAATGTTACATGATTATTTTTCAGTTTGATCAAACCAAATTAACTGTTGCCCTAAATCGGGCTCTTTGCTCAATCTTGACTATAAAATATTTCTTATTCAAAAACCTTACAAACTGACTTTAAAATGACTTGTATTAGAAAAATATCTGAGAGTATGAGGAGGCTCTGTCAACTTAGACATTTTCTCTAAGCATAATTGCTTAAATTACAATAATTATAAATTTAAAAACTGCTTCTGAAAGCAGTAGCCTTGAGACTACAACACTGAATACAGTATTACATAGTCGTTGTCATTTTACTTTGACACTTTTCACAGCCAAAATCCAATAAAGAGTCATCTATACTTGTTGCTTTAATT
Organism: Phalanger gymnotis; assembly: GCA_028646595.1. Lineage (NCBI taxonomy): Eukaryota > Metazoa > Chordata > Mammalia > Diprotodontia > Phalangeridae > Phalanger > Phalanger gymnotis. The sequence continues at coordinate 13,639 of JAQQSZ010002867.1, forward strand.
GAGTTACCTCCTACTCACTTTTCACCCTGTTGGGTTCTGGCTTCCCATGACATCACTTGACAGAAGCTGCTCTCTTCGTGGTTATGAATGATCTCAACTGCTAACTGCTTTTCTCAACTCTAATTCTCCTGGATTTCTTTTGACTTCTCTCTCCTCCCTTGGCTCTGTGAAGGCAAGCATTATATCTGATGTCTTCCCTGACACCTGAAATAAGCTCCAGAGTAGGTCCTTCTGATGTCTGGACCTCTGGAACACAAAGTCTCAGGTTATTGATTTGTTCAGATTATAACCTGAGGTCTATTTGAATGACCGATATAGAATTGCCTCACTGTGGGCTTGAATAGATACCTCCTATTGTGAAAGAGTGGCTCAGACATAGTTAGAACACATATAACACCTGGGGGATGGAGATACATACAACACATGATTGTTTTCCAGAGCAGCTGCCCATGCTCTCCTTCTTCATCCACTTTTGCTGCCAGGATTGTATGAAATCAGCAGAGGTCAGCACGAAAATGGGAGCCTATCCACTATCTCTCAAAATTCCTATGCTTCTGGTCAATGAGCATCAGACTGGACCAGACAGCAAACGTGCAGCAACCAGTTAAAACCATAGTTAGCTGCCCCTAAAGTGCTTAACAGAGTGCTTAACAGAGCCTTAAGCAGTAACCTTAGTGGCTCCCCTCTGAGAATACCCCCAATTGGTCCTGTATGTGTCTCATTTGCACATTGTTGTGTTGGTGTTATCTTCCCCATTAGGCTGTGAGCCCCCTTGAGAACAATTTGTTCTTTGCCTTTCATTGTATTTCCAACATTTAGCACAGTGTCTGACACACCACAGGCACTTAATAAATGCTAGTTGAATGATTGATTTACAGATGGAGATGGAGTGCTGAGGCAAAGTGTTACAAAGAACGCATGTGTGTGTGTGTGTGTGTGTGTGTGTGTGTGTGTGTGTGTGTGTGTGTGTGTGTGT
>JAQQSZ010002868.1:0-14614 GCA_028646595.1 Phalanger gymnotis
TAATGATAACACCTGTGGCCTATGTTGAATTGCTTGCCTTCTTAGGGAGGGTGGGTGGGGAGGGAAGAGGGGAGAGAATTTGGAACTCAAAGTTTTAAAAGAAGATGTTCAAAAAAAAAAAGTTTTTGCATGCAACTAGGAAATAAGATATACAGGCAATGGGACATAGAAATCTATCTTGCCCTACAAAAAAGTAAGGGAAAAGGGGATGGGGTGGAGTGGAGTGACAGAAGGGAGGGCTGACTGGGGAACAGGGCAATCAGAACATATGCCATCTTGGAGTGGAGGGAGGGTAGAAATGGGGAGAAAATCTGTAATTCAAACTCCTGTGAAAATTAATGCTGAAAACTAAAAATATTAAATAAATAAATGATTAAAAAAAAAGAATCATTGGACTTTTTGAAAACTGTGATTTTTAAAAAAACCACAAAACTCTTGCACACTGTATTATAAAAAATCATAAATGAAAACTGTCCAGATCTATTAGAACCAGAGAGCAAAGTGAAGCTAGGAAGGATCCAGTGATCTCTTCCTGAAAAAAAAAAAAACCCAAAAAGAAAAATCCTCAAAAGGAATGACATGACCCAAATCCACAGCTCCTATGTCAAAAGAAAAATACTATAAATACTGAGAAAGAAGCAGTTCAAATACCAAGGAACCACAGGCAGGATCACACAAGACTTGGCAGGTTCTACTATAAATAAGAGGACATCTTAGACTATAACATTCTGAGAGACAAAAGATATGGGCTTACAGCCAAGAATAATTTATCTGCAAAACTGAATATAATCCTACAGGGAAAAAAGTAGATCTTTAATGGAACAGAGGACTTTCAATCATTTCTTATGAAAAGATTAGAACTGAGTAGGAACTTTGAACACAATAGTCCAAAGAAATCTAGAAAAGTAAATCTATTTGAGCAATTGGAAGGGGCTGTATGATAAAGTACTGCTAACACTGTCCTGGGGGTGGGGAAGGAGAGGGGGTGGAAGAGAAAAGAAGTAAATGTGTCTTCAGAGGGATTCAAGGGAGTTAAATAAGAAAAACAGTGGATCTGGGAGCAAGGTACATTGGTTCTATTCCAAGGGTCAGAAGAGGGGAAAAAGAAGAGAGAGAAAAAGGAATACACCAGCGTAGAAAGGAGAAAGAAGGGGTAGAACTTGATATTTCTCACCATTGGGATGGATAAGAAGAATACAGAAACAGGGAAGAAAGGGTAGAGGAGTGGGCATGAAATGAGCCTCACTAATCTTAAATGGACAAAGGAGGGTTGGAAACACACACACACACACACAGAGTCTGGTAGAGAAATATAAGATTGCTTGCATTCCATCTTCTTAGATACAATGTACAACCCAATGTAGTAGCTTGTCAAGATCTTTGGGGATCCTGTCATCCTACATACCAGTTATCCCACTCATCTGTGTCATCTGCCAAGTTACTGGTGGTGAACATGTACCAACAGCAGAACCTGCGAGACTACCTTCCAAGCTGCCATCCACCCATTAATGGCTACTCTTTGGGGATGGTCATCCAATCAATTCTTCAGCAACTATTTAAGGGTTCTCTGATCTAACATTTCACAAAGTCTCTCAGGTCACCCCTGTGAGAAAGATATGACATGGATGCAAGCTCGAATTCATCGTTACAACATCAGTGGAAAAGGAAAGTATGTTTAAAAAATGTCTTTCATGATCCACATATTCTCCCCTGGCCTCACAACCTGTGTCCTAGTGTGTGGGATGAAAAAGTAAAACAGAACAACTCAAAACAAAAACAAGTGTGTGCTTGTGTGGAGAGTAGCTATTACCATATGTGGAACAGAAGAGATGGCAGCAGGATTCCAAGTAGTCGAAGTGCTGGTCTTCACCTGCCAGTTCATTCCCCCCGTCATTTTCTTCTCAGGGGGCTGATTCCATTGTATGTCAGATCTAAAGTGAGATGCATTAGTGAGCCTTTTCACAGAGTGGCCCTCATCACAATAAGGAAACGAGCTGAAAATCCAAGCAGCCAGCTATTAAGCAGCTGTTGCATGCTGGGCCCTGAGTAGGATGCAAAATGTACATGACAAAAGGAATTCACATACAAATAACTTTTCAAAAGAGACACTAAGTCTCAAAGAGAGGTATGAATCAAGTGAGGTCCAAGGGGGTAGAGGGAAGCCCTCCCTCCTGGCCTCTGCCTATCATAATTCTCCTCATCCCACAAGGTTCAGCTCAGGCACCATCCTTTTGGCAGCACCCCCTGATCCACGTGTTTGGAAAGTATTCTCCCTCCTCCCTCAGAATTCTAGAGCCCTTGGGCTAGATCTCTCTTAGGCTCCCATCAGCCCCCTACCATTTATTTACTTACCAGTCTGTATGTCATCTACCCAACCAAAAGAATATTATTGGTTCGTCAAGACCAGGAGCTGTCCAATCCTTAGCAGAGAGCCTTTCCCAGACTTGGTACTTAAGTGCTTGCATCCCCGAACTGATACAGCATCTTTATAACCCAGGAGATAGTCTCTGGGAGCGACTCTGCCTATACCATTCACCTGCTTAAAGCCCACTTCCAAAGGAGAAACCTCCTGGCATGACAGCAGCTCCCCTAGCTTGTAACCAGGGTACCATTAGCCCCTTTCTTTTTTCAGAGAAGGAGAACCCAGAGAGAGACCCAATCAAGTCTTCACAATAGTCACTTCCAGAAATATTGCTAGGGCCAGATTCTGCTTAAGATCACAGATTTAGACCTAGAAGACCTGAGTTCAAAGGTGATATCGCACACTCACTAGCTATGTGAGCCTGACCCTGGGGGAATCACTGAACTCACATCATTTTGTGATAATGTCATTAAGAGAAGATTCTATGTCATCAAACTCTGTGATATCTATCACTCATTCACTGCCCAGAGTTCCATGATTTGGCTATTCCACTCACCTGAGCCCCAATTCAGCCCGGCCTAGCCACGGCCTGGGCAGCACCCTCCTGATCCCTCAACATCATCCCTGGGGCCAAACTGCTCCCTGTATTGGGGTTTTGCCTAATGTCACATGTTTGTGAAGCCCATGTTAGGTAGGCCATACCAGTGTGCATGCACCTCAGGAGAGAGGACACTGTCCCCCTCCTCTAGACTGGCTCTCCAGAGGTTTTCCTTTCGTCTTGCTCATTCGTGTACTTAGCATGATAGCAAGGGGAACTCAAGAAGCTGACCAGGGGAAGGGTGGAGGGTGGGGAGGGAAGACTGTGGAAGAGGGAGAGCTGGGATACCATGCAATGATGGGGCCATCAGGCTGAGGCTGGGCTGGGCTGAGCAGAAGAACCAAATCATAGAACCCTGGGTCAGTCTTAGCCAACTGAGCAAAAATGAGGAACGTTATGGTGGAGTTTGGCTACACTAAAGAGAGCAAACATTCATAAGAGCCCTAGAAGATTACTACGAAATGGTGCTGTTTGGGGGCAACGGTGTACAGTTGATGGATGGATGGATGGATGGATGGATGGATGGATGGATGGATGGAAAAGTGCCACGGAAGAACACTGGCTTGGGAAGTGGTGGCACTGGGTTCAAGTCCCAGCTGGGCCACCTAGGATCAAGCATGTGGCCTTTCTGGGTCTCACATAATGCCCTCCCCTACAAAGCCCTTTCAGTTCTAAATCAATGGTTTTCAGCTATTTAAATACTCGTCACCGGAGATAAGTGTGAAACCTTCAACTGCCCTCCCACAATGCCAACTGCCTGCATGACTCCACTCTAGCTCCTGGGCAGGAGCCCTGTTCATGGCAGTGTCATAGACCTAAGTTGAGGACTTTTAACAAGTGACTCTGAGACTGAACTTGTAACGAGATTTAAGTTCCTTCCTTTGGTCTCTCCCTCCAACATTGAACTACTAGCTGCCCCTTTCCAAAAATAACTTACTTTTTGGGGCTTGCTCCGAAGTCAAGATCTGTTTTAACAAAACAAAACAAAAGAAAATACATCACTTTTCTTTAAAGTGCAGTTAGAAGGTACCAAAATGAGTAGCCACAGAACACTAGGCTTGGAGGCAGGAAGACCTGAGTTCGAGTCTACCCTCAGACACTTCCTAGCTGTGTGACCCTGGCCAAGTCACTTCACCTCATATATACACATATATACATATGTATATATGCATGTATACACACACATAAAATTTTCCTTATCTAGCAGTCCAGTATGTGTATATATGTATACATACACATGTATATGGGTAACATGTACATATACATATTATAAATTTTCCTGATCTAGTAGTCTAGTAACTTTCCAAAGAAAAAGGAAATGAAGTTAGTTGAAGTTACTTTTAATGTGTATTTGGAGAGAGGGAGGGAGATCTCGGTGAGGGGGAGAGAGGGAGGGGGGAGGGGGGAGAGAGGGAGAGAGAGGAAGGGGGAAGAGAGAGAGAGACACAGAGAGAAAGAAAGAGAGGGAGAGAGGGAGAGACAGAGAGAAAGAGGGGAAGGAAGGGGGGAGGAGAAAGGAGGAAGAAGAGGAGAGGAGAGGGAGAGACAATTTATATGTATATATACACACCTAAATGTGCATATGTATATACACAACAAAGTTACACCTCTGCCTCCCTCAGTTTCCTCCTCCATCATAATAGCACTCCCCTCCCAGGGTTGTTGTGAGGATCCAATGAGATACTTACAAAGTGCTTAGCACAGTGCCTGGTACTTTGCAGGTACTATATAAGCTATTATTATCATTATTATTAGTAAGCAATCAAAGAGAGTACTTACTTCCCATCAGGTTAGCAAGGGAGGTGTCCAGGTCATTCCCAAGGACTGGCCCACTCTGCTGGCTGAGTGCAACCTCTTTGTGCTCCTGAGCAGCCGAGGCTGGTGGGGCTGCAGCATTATCTAAGCCCAGACCTGCAAAGCAGACAGGAATCAGAATCAAACCTGGCCAGGTTGGTCTTAAGACAGCGGAGCCAGAGTGAGCTCACTGCTCTGGCTGGGGGGGTGCCTCAACTTCTCAGCAAGTGTGGTGGGAGGGGTAGGGGGCGGCGGCAAGTGCCGTGGTGATGACCAGACTGGACTTGCAGATCTGATTTCCAATCCCTTAAAAACAGACCCATGTAGCAGTTTTCACTTGCTTAACGAACCGCCATTTCTGACCAGCTGCCAAGCTGACCAGACTTTTCTGGTTTCTGCCTTAAGGCTCTTTGATTTTTTTAAGCTAACAGTTCTATAGCTCATATTGGATGATCTCATTTGAGTCTCACAACAACCCTGGGAGATGACTGCTGTTATTATCATCTTTTTACAGGTGAAGAAACTGACGCAAAAAGAACTCGAGTCCTGCAGCTAGTATTAGAGGCAAGATCTGAAGTGTAGGTTTCCTGATTCCAAGTCTAGAGCTCTATCCACTAAGTCACACTGCCTATAAATTAAGCGACAGAGAAACCACACCATGATTGCAAAAGTCTACTAAACGATGGTCAGGATGTCATCTCAATAGATACTGGCAAGCAATTTAACATCCTGAGGTATTTATGTTAGTGTCCATTTTCCATGCTTATGAATTAATGGCTCTAAAAGATGCTCTCCCAACAAGGACCAGACAACTGTCTGTACTCAAATGCTGGATTCTAAATATACCTTGTGAGCAAGTGTAGAGATCATATTTCACCCTGCCCTGCTCCTTTACTGCTCACGTCCAGAGGCCAGAGGATGGAAGCTGGACAAGTGGTGCTGGAGACCACACTGGGCCACAGACCACATCCTAACTGAGCATCGCAAGCTAAACAAGGCCCCAAAGCCTTGCTGCAGACACCACCGTCCTCCCGAGAGCCCCCCTGGGATGACACAAGAGCCATTAGCTCCCCACGTACTCAATATGGTGCCATGTGTCATTGGTTTTACTTTCACAACCTCTCTCCCATCCTTTGCTGTCTCTCTCTGCTCACATGGCCATCTCTCTCTGCTTCCAATCTGATCCTTCTCCAACACATCCTCCATGGAGCTTCCAAAGTGATATTCTTAAAAGGACATCACCAGGTTGCTCCTTCCCACGAAGCATCAGTGAGTCCCTACTGCCTCTAAGATCAAATAACAAACTCCTCTGCTTGGCATTTAAAGCCCTTCACAATCTGGCTCCAGCCTCTAATCCCACCCTGATCTCGTAGTATTCCCCCTCACAGTGTCCATTTCCATTCCATGCTCCAATTGGACTGGCCTGACTGCTAGTGCCCATATACAATATACTACCTACCACTTCCAGGACTTTGCAGTGGCTGGGTCCCCCTTGCCTGGGATGCTTTCTCTCCTCACCTATACTACTACCCCAAGCCCCAGAGCAAGGCCTGTCTTTTGCAAAGGCTTCCTATATCTTCTCACCTCCTCTTGTTCTTATCTCTTTCTCTTATTCCACTGCCAGAACATCCTCCTCAGAAGGGACCTGCTGTCTGCTTCTGAAGTGCCTCGTAAGTAAAGACTCCCAGATTCCCAGGTCTGGCTCTAAAAGCCCTCACTGATAAGCCCCATCTCCATCCCCATTCTCCACCTTTCCAGCTCATTTTCCTACAGCTCTGCTTCATGGACTCTGGGCTTCAGGCAGACCATGCCACTCTCCGGCCCTGCATTTGCCCCTCTAACATCCTTCCCATAAGTCCCTCCTCTTTCCTCTACCTGTTGAATTCCCACTCATCTTTTAAAGCCCAACTCAAGAACAACTATCCCAGATGCCATGATAACCCCTGCCCCATAAATTCAATTACCCATAAGACTGGGAGTCCCGGGAGGACAGACACTCTCCCTTATCTCATTTCTTAAGGTCTGAAACAGCAGGAAACATACAGAAAACTCTCTCCCCTTTAGGAAGAGCAGATTATCAGCCATAGGGATAGGGATGGGGCCTATGAGTTCATTGGTTTAAGGAATTTCTAGAGGGGGAAACTACTCCTTCCAATGCAAGTCAGCTTCTTTCCTGTAACTTCTAGTCTTTGAATTGTTCCTACTGTTAAATTTAATACATACTTTAAAATTCTTTTTTTAAAGTATGCTATATTTGGAGTCAGAAGAAAGATTTTGGTTCAAATCCTGGTTCTGCTAAGTTACTGGAAAAAATATCGTTTACTTCTCTGAAAAGGTAGGGGGACCATGGGTGTAGGACACTGCATACACAGTCAAGATTAAATTGGTGCCTTAGTTTAGCAGAAAAGCTTCCCCCCACCCTTTCTTACTCTTTGTTACAAGGGACATATTTCACAGGGTGAGATATACTGGGCAATAAAGGTGATGTGAAAACAAAACAGCGGGGCCCTGAGAGATGCCAAAGCTTTCCCCCGACACCACCTTTAGGAAATCTGCATTCAAATGTCTTACAGGTTGGCATGGGGGCACAGAAGTAGTCACGGACCAGGGTACAGAACATGCTCACTATTCCCTGTTCTGTACCCTGGTGCCACAATCTGCCCTACAGGTGACTGGCCATGCCAGCTCTTGCTCTATGAAGAACTGGCTGGAGTCTTTGGTTCTCCCCCATGAAACCGTAAACTCCTTGAGGGCAGGGCCTGTCTTTTAAGCACAGTGCCTGGCACAACACAGGTGCCTAATAAAAGTTCGCTGATTGATTGAGAGTGTACGCTCCCAAGCAGGCTGAGGGAGGGGCTCCACAGCTCACCAAAGGAAGGATGAAAAATACACTATCCCTCACTGTCTGCACCGAGATTGTGCAGATTAATTCTCTTCATCCAAGAAGAGTGAAAAGCAGCAGGGCCCAGTGGTCAGAGCTGCTGTTAAAGCCAGGAAGATGACTCTGGTTCCAGTGAGACCCATCTTGGCCAGGAGTCTGTGCCTGGACAATTCCCTTCTTGGCCCCAGGCACCAATCTAACACTACAGCAGCAGAGTGAGCCCTGACCTGCTTGGGGGAACACCACTGAATAAGGAAATCAGAAGCCAGGCCCTACACCTAATCCAATAGCGACTCATTCTACGCTGTGATCAGGTGATATTTGTGAGTGCAAAGGTGGGGGCAAGGCAGCCTACTGTAGGGGGCATCCCACTGGACCCATAGTTGAGAAAAGCCCCCAAAAGCTGCTCGTGAAACTTGCTGATTACACAACCCCCAGCAGCCTCTCTCTCCTCTTCCTCCCATGCCCTCCAAGGATCCCAGGATGCAGGCAGTGTCTCTCTCACTGGGCTTTCCCCTGTGGACTGGAGGTGCCACTCTGGAAAGGCTTTGGCTCAAACTCACCCATCACAAGGTAGCAGGTGTGATCCATTCAAAGAACATGCAAGAGAAAACAGAGAGAACATATCAAGGTCAACAAAGAATGATATTTTCAGTCATTACATGGAATGCTGGGAAAGTATTTTTTAAATTCAATTTTATTTTAGGCTCTGAATTCTCTACCTCCCCCACCCACACCCATTAAGAAGGTAAGAAAAACAAGACCCATGACAAATGTTTAGGGACATGAGGAACAAAATCCTGCATTACGCATGTGGAAGGGGGAGGAGGGAGAGAGGAGAGGAGAGGAGGGGAAAGGGGAAAAGGGAAGGGGGAAGGAGGAAAGGGAAGGAGAGGAGCTTTGATTTGCCCTTGAGCCCATTCGCTCTCTCTCTGGAGGTGGGCAGCGTGTTTCATCCTGAGTCCTTTGGAATTGTGGTGGGTCGCTGTGTTGATCAGTCACTAAGTCTTAAGAGTCAATCGTTACATTATTGCTGCTACTGTACAAATTGTTCTCCTGATTCTGCTTACTTTGCTTTGCATCAGTTCACATAAATCTGCCTAGGTTTCTCTGAAACCAGCCCTACATCATTTCTTACAGTAGTAAGAAGTAAACAAACGCTTATTAAGTGCCTTTATTTTTATTTATTTTTAATATTTATTTCTTATGCTCCAGGCACTGTGTTAAAGGCTAGTATTCTATCACAATCATATGCCACGACTTGTTCAGCTCAAGTTCAGACTTGGGCATCCCCTCTGTTTCCAATTTTTTGCCACCACGAAAAGAGCTGCTCTAAATGTCTTCGTACATATGGGTCCTTTTCCTCTTTGATCTCTTTGGAGTATATTATAGACCTAGTATTGGTATTGCTGGGTCAAAGAATTAGTGTTTTCGGCATAATTCCAAATTGCTTTCCAGAAAGTCTAGACCAGCTCACAGCTCCACCAACAGTGAATTGGTGTGCCAGTTTTCCGACAGCCCCTCCAGCATGTCAGGAGGAAAAGTATTTTACCACTTTCACACTGAGCCCCACGTGAACCAAGCTACTTATTACATGGATTCACATATGCTGTGGATAAAATCTTGGCCTGATGCTTCCCCAAAGCAGTGATTTCATATGCCTGAGCACTCCCTCCACTGGTGCAGATTTTCCTCTACCTCTCAGTGGACAGACTGTCAGTAGCCGCTGTGGCCAGAATTGTCTGCCACCTGGTGATGAGCTTCTTGGGACTCAATAAGGCTGAGCCTCCAAATCTAGACCACTCTGAGAACCTTGCCAATTTGGCAAGGCCTGCCCTGGCTGGCACTCCATTGGCATTGTCTGAGATCTCACTCACCTCCAGACCATGAAGAATTCTTGGACGATCTTAGTGGAAACAAATCAAAGCCTGTCTCAATGGGCCTGCCCCCTGTGCGTGCTCAAGGCTGCCACCACCAGTAAGGCCAGCCCCTAAGTGGTCCTGGCACCTCGCAGCCAAGTGTGGGGCTTCCACCAGACTCCCCGCTTGAAGACAATGTCACAAGTATTTAATACTCTAAGTGCTTCTGTCTGCTGACAATTGTTTACATCAAGTCAGAGAGCTGCCCAGGGGCCAAAGAACAGGGAGAGAACACTCTGTGGAAATACTACCAAGAAGAGGAGGCTGTTACCATTTGCCGCTTTGCACTCTGAGCCCAGTGACTTAGTTCCAAACACAGATTCAAAATCCACAGGAACTTCTGAAGGAGCAGAACCCAGAAGAGCTGATGGAGGGAGCCCTGAGAAGTGAGACATATAAAGGCACTCTTACAGGGTGAAGGTACAAATACAACCTCAAAGGAATTGTAAGACACACACAGCCATGGATGCAGCTTTATGCCTATAATAACTCCCACCTATCTGGCAACCTTTCTTACACAGAATATGGTCAAGAAAGGGAAAGGAAACAAAGCCAGTTTCTGAACAACTATTCAAATTCATACACTTTAGTCCTAGGCATGTCTCTCACTTGAAGCTGATTTACTCTTATTTTACAAACAGTTCTAACAAATGTGGTAATCTGCTTTTCTAGTTCCACACCAAATAACCCTGTATACCACAGAAGACCCTGAAAGTCAGTGTTGTGTAAAATAACTGATGTTCATACAGATAATCCTCAAGTAACCATTACTTAACAGTAAAGTATTATGTTTTGTACAGTCTGTTTCAGAAGGCAGAAAATATGCCCTTTTAAAATAGTCAGAAATGAGTGTTGCCACAGAGAGGGCTGAAATAAGAGTGATGTAGAAGCCCTGATTTCCTAGCACCATGTCAGTTCCTGAACATTCAGCCTCACTATCTTGGTCAGAGTACAAACTCACCTGCTCCCCAGGTTTGGCTTGGGGGCGTCCCCATAGCAGTAGTAGTGCTCTGCGCGGTGAGAACAAAGGCAGGCTGAAGACCAAAGAGATCGCCAGAGATGTTGGCCAGACTGTGGTGGGGGACAGAAAAAGAGGGGGTGTGAACGCTTCTAAACCACCTGATCTTGGATTGGAAAAAGTCCCTGCTCGGAATGGTTTCTCACAGAAACCATCCCTGGAAGACACACACACACACACATCCCTGTATGATTTGAAGAAAAGATACCACTCCATCTTTGAAAAAGCTACATCAAGCAGGAGTAGCCAAGATGATGGAGTAGCAGCAAATAACAGCAACTTCTTCTCCTTCCCCCCGAACTCCTCCCAACACAATTAAAAAATTCACCAGACCCAATCCTGATGGAGGAAACCAGAAAAAGTCACAGTGAGTCATCTGTCTGGCCCAAGCAGGCAAAGGGACCCAAAGAGGTCTGTAGACATAGGGACGGGGCTGGGCTAGGAGCTCGCCACCACCTGAGGAAAGGCCCCAGATCCATCCCAAGGTGCTGCCCAGAAAGGGCCAAGGGCATTCTCTCAATTTTGTCAGGTTTTTCTTTATTTGTTCGATTTGGATTTGAGAGTTTTCTCTGAATCAATCTGGTGTGCCAGGTTAAATGAATACTTAAGGTCTGAGGTTTTTTGACTACTGAAAAGAAATCTCTTTCCTGTTATTTGTTGGGATGGGGTGTGTGTGTGGAGGGGTGGGGGTCAACAAACTAGTGCCCAAGGGCCAAACTGGGCCCATATTTGGTTTTAGTAAGGCTCCCCACCACCCCAGCTAAGAAGCAGCTCTACATTTTTAATGCAACAAAACCTTGTTTCAAAATGTACCAAAGCTTCTCAGGGGCCAGCCTGTAAAAGCCCTGGCTTTGACCTGAGGGCTGTAGTTTGCTGACCCCTAGAGGATAAGAATGGAATTGATTATTTCGGGTATTTCTGATCTCTGGCTGTTTCCTCCCTGACATCACTGTGCACCTATGACTGTGCTTGATGCCAATTGTTCCTTTTCTTTATTTTTTTGGGGGGGCAGAGGAGGGGGATGCTGGCCCTGTCATTTCATTGGCAGAAGGCACTCCCAATGAGGAAACTCGGTCCAATAATGAAGATCAGCAACCAGCTCTGCAACTCCTAATCTGAGAGGGTACCATGAGAAGTGACCAGCCAGGGTTGGTTTGAGGCTGGGCCTGAATCCATTAGAGTGGGAGCTCCTGGAGAACAGAGTTGGTTTTTTAGGGCTCAGTACAGTGCCTGGCACATAGAAGGTGCTTAATCAATACTAGCTCACTGCCCCAGATCTTCATGACTCAGAAGCTGGCCTTCCATCTCTTATGGCCCACTGCTTTTCCCTGATCCAGGGCTGAAATACAGAATGAATACAAGTGTAGACTGGCAATCTGCTGAAATGTGACAGTGAGGGTGGCAGGACGGGAAAGTCTCACCTGTCCACACTGATGCCAGCATCTGGAAACAGACCCATGGAATGTGATGATGAAAAGGCAATTAGGAAAGGACTACCAGTGAAGACTTCAGCAGGCTGCTTTTTCATAAAGTTAGGTGTATGATCAAAAAGCAGACAGAAAAAGAGGCTTCGAGTTTGATAAAGATTACTGTGGAAGATGGGAATGAAGGCAGGGGCCTGTGGTCAGGGCCAGAGGGGCTGGGGAAGACAGAGGAAGTGATGGCTAAAATGCAGTCCTTCATAATCCAGACACCTGTGCACTGTGCCAGTGGGAGAAAACAAAAAGCTTGTCTCACCTGGTGGGTGGGGGCATCAGAGGGGCAAAAAGGTCAGCAGCAGGAGAGGCAGCCATGTTTTTTACTGCTAAAATCCTTGGAGACTCAGCTGCGGAGGCAGAATTGGGGATCACTGGAATTTCTTTTAAACGCTTCTCCTAGGAGAAATGACAGCACAGCTGAATGAAAAGGGATTGACATGGGATGAAGGCCTGCACCAAGTGGTACCAAATCTTGAGTTTGGAGAAGTAACATTGCAGTTTCAGAACACATGTAGAAATTCATTTAGAATATTCCATTTTTAAAAAGTGGTAATTACTACCTGACTTGGCCTTACTCTCTACAAAGCCAGTTCCCACCAGCTCCTTAAGGCTTTGCTCAAAACTCACCTCTTCCTAGAGAACACCACCCAACCTTGCTCCCTGCCCATCCCCCAAACCTGCTCCTGCTTGCTCACAACTACTCTGGCATATGGGCAGTACACATATTAGTGCCCCTATCTGGCAAGAGAGTCACAGCAGAGCTGGCTGTTAGATGCAAGCCTCTGTCCATTTCCTTACTATTCCACCGAGGGCTGCTCCCTGCTCTGTATCTTGAATTGTGGCCTTTGTATTGTCCTCCAATTGTTTAATGGGTAGAATACTATGGGGTCCTTCCCACAGCCCACCCTCAGGATGTCAGGAGGATACAAAAGGAGAAAAATACTCTCTAGTCAGAGGAAGAAAAAAATGTTACCTCAATGTGAGGTACCACTGTGAAGACACACACAATTTCATCTTACTAAAATCTCCTAGCAGAGCTAGGTCAATGAGTGGCTTAGCTAGAATGGGACTCAGTCCCAGAAATGTCCTTCTAAGCCTCAAGAAATGTAAATGAACTCCAGCTGCCTTTTCCATTCAGAACCAGAAACATTTAAAGATATACTTTCACTAAGACTCCAAGCTCACTGACAGGGACTTCTGGATTCAAGATCTGTGTTTCCACCCTGAGGATTCCCCACCCCAACACCCCAGCAGGTCCAGAGCCCAAAACCAAAGGGCACATTTAGAGGGCAGGCAAGTGTCTGACTGGACAGCAGCCTACCTTCAAGGCCTGCAGTCGGGCCTGGTCTTCATCCATCGTCTGTTTCTTCTGCTTCTCAACCACTCGGATAAAGGACTTCCCAGTATTGGTAAGTGTGGACACGGCACTTGACAGGTTGTTTGCTCTGCAATACAAGTCATCTTGAGGAACATTTTACCCTGAACAAAGACGGCTCTCGCCTTTGCAAGACCCAAGTGCCACCAGCTTTGACAGCATCCAATCTAAAGCCAGGCACAAGTTACTTTGGGTTCTGGCAGAGCAGCATATAAGCAATACAATTTTAGAAATGAAAAATAAATACAATTTGCCACCAGTACTCCTGGGGAGGGGAAGAGGGGAGCATGTTCACCATCCAAAGTACGGAGGACATTTCCATCTTTGGTGTTGTTCTAAAGGACAGGGAAGGGACATATTCACAAGGGAAAGAAGTAAAAACCCCAAACAGAGACCTTGTCTAGACCCTGATCCTGCCCAGAGCTACCATCCCATCTTTTCTTTCACTGGCCAATTTCTTTTAGGCTCTTCCCTCTCCAATCTACCCTTCATATGGCATCTATGCTAAACTGTCTAACATACACAGACCTGACCACCTCCTTCCTCCTCACTGCCCAGGAAAGCTGGGGTGAGGAAGAGGAGGGTGGCAAGCAAGCCTTGTGCCTCTTGATCTTGGAGCCCACCTAGCTTACAGACAGGCCACAGTGGAATGAGGCCTCTTGAACAGCCTTAATAGTCTGGAATTTACGAGAGTCCCAGAATTCTTTTGCAGGCATTCCTCTTGCTGGGAACCTCCTATTAAGATCAGTAACCCCCAAACTGTCCCACTGATAACCTAAGTTCAGATGGTTCACACCTCTGTGATCTAAAAGGGCTCTGGGATGTATACTATTTCCAATGCATTCCTTCCCAGGGCATCCCACCCAATGTCCCTCTGAACCCTTCCAGCCACTGGAGGCTAAAGATGTCCTCCTACCCTATCCCACCCTGCCACACCTTGACCAGAGAGAGAGAGAGTGAGAAAGTGGATAAGAGAAAGAGGGAGAGAAAGAATGAAAAGGGGGGGGCAGGAGAGAAACAGAGACCAAGAGGAAAGAGAGTGAGAGATAAAAGGAGAGACAGAGAGAGAATGAAAAAGGTAGGGGGACAGAGAAAAACAGAGACCAAGAGGAAAAAGAGAGAGTGAGAAAGATAAAAGGAGAGACAGAGAGAGAGCGAGAAAGGGGATGAGAAAGAAATTGAGAGAGAG
>JAQQSZ010002869.1:0-14614 GCA_028646595.1 Phalanger gymnotis
GAGTTGAGAAGTCTGGTAACTGCCACAGCTCGCTGATTCAGGGCACTAAGGCCTGTTCCACCAGGCTCCTGGTCTGGTTGGTCCTGCCACCACACATGCTGGGCTCTGCTCGCCTCTGCTCCCCTCTGCTCCCAGCTCCGTGTGCAATAGACCTCACCCAACAACCATCCAGGTTGTCCTGGGCTGGAGCCCTGCTTCCCGCTGCTATTTTGTGGGTTCTACAGTTCTAGAATTTGTTCATAGCCATTTTTATAGATTTTTGGAGGGACCTGGCAGGGAGCTCACACAAGTCCCTGCTTTCCAGCTGCCATCTTGTCTCTGCCCCCTCAGGAGAAACTTTCAATATAATTTTATATACTATATAAAAGGTGAGGAAAATGAGGCCCAAAAAAATCCAATGTTTTTCAAATGTCATAGGGAAAGTAGCAAACTAGATAACCTTCTATGATAAAATATCTTTTCCCACTCATTCTTTACTAAATTCAAACAAACAATAAATGCTTGCGAGGATCAAGTATTTTTTTAGCATTTGTAAATCACTGTTTGAAGTACATTTTGCTAGGCACTTCAATTAAGTTATTTACTGAATTATTATGCGCCAAGGATTGTGCTGGGTAATGAGAATTTTCTAAAAAAAAATCAAACAGTCCATGACCTGAAATAGTTTAGTTTTATGGAAATAAGAACTTGTGCACATGATATAGAAACACATTAAATAAATTAGTTGTTGGGAGGAGGGAAATACTGACAATACTAGGAATCAGGGAAGTTGCCCTTGAGTTGTACTTTCAAGGGAGAGAGATTCCAAGAGGCTAAGGTAAGGAAAGACAACATCCTAGAGCAGATAGGGGATGGAATGATGTGGTTGTGGAACAGGAAGTTGGACATTATTTTTGTTACTATATATTTAAAATATTTTTGATAATGTATAATGCTACTGATTGAGAGGTAGGTACTATTATTATTTTTATTTTACACATGAATTCCTTAGAGTTAATGAAGGTACTTTGCACAAGTTAACATAGCAAGTCAGTATCAAAGGCAGAATTCAATTCGAGATTCAATCATACATGCACACATACAACACACACATATGTACGTATATTATATATACATATACATGCATACATGTGTACGTGAGTGTGGTTGTGTGTATATGTGTACATGTGTGTGTGTCTGTTTATCACATTACCCAGATATTGGTGGCTAATAACAATTAGCCTCCGAATCGTTCCCTTTCACTTTTCAAGGTATTCAGTGGTTGAATTGCCAAACCCCTGCCCTTTGACCTCTTTCTCTGTCAACTTGATAGAAGTTCTGGGTGTCACTCTTTCCAGTAGCATTGGCCAAAAACTCAGAAATACCAAAATCAGTGTGAAATGGCAATTGAAAGGAGTAAAGAATGTGATTTTTATATCAAAAAAGAGAAAGCCTTTCTGGTACACCTTAAAGGCTTTGAAGTGGACACAGGATATTTCAAACTGCATAGGATCTGGATTAGTCTGGAGGGATAACTTCAGGGGATGGAGTTAAAAAAGCTTGAGAATATTATAAAATATAGAGAATATAGACATACTTTAATAAATACCACTTTACTTTTATAAATTAGGTAAGACATACTTTAATAAATACCACTTTACTTTTATAAATTAGGTAGCTGTGTGTGTGTCCCCTTATTTTACATAGGAGGAAAATGAAACCTGGAGAGGTCAAGTCAACCAAACAATAAATATATTTTAAGCATTTACTATGTGCCAGACACTGTACTAAGCAGTGGGGATACAAAGAGGCAAAAGACAGTCTCTTACCTCAAGGACCTTAAAACCTGGTGGAGACAATATGCAATGAATATATAAAAGCAAGATGCATACAGGATAAATAGAAAATGATGGATAGAAGTCAGTAGAATTAAGAGGGGCTGGGGAAGGCTTCCAGTAAAAGATGGGATTTCAGTAGAAACTTTAAAAAGCCAGTTTCAATGACTTGCCCATGATTGTATAAGCAATAAATGGCAGAACCAGTGTTCAAATGAAGTTCTTGGATTTCAAAGACTGTTTTATTTGCAACTGGACAATTTTGATTAAATTATCATGTTAAGCTTAATACATTTGAACCATCTATATGTATGCTCTTTGAAGGAAAAGACTTTGTCCTTGCATTTTGTATTTGCACCTGTATCTAGCATAGCTTCTCATAAAGAGCAGGCACTTAATAATTTTTTTTATTTACTTGAAAGGAATATATATATATGTATATATATATATATATTTATATATTCATAAACAATAGGCAAGAATAGAAAAAGGCACCATAACTAGTGGCTAGAGCTACAGGGCTAATGATAATTTCATAGCCTTATCTCAACTATCTCCCCAAAACAGGCTGGGAAAATTCCCATGTAGTCAGGTAAGTTGATAGGATTTTAAAATTGATTCTTCCTTTATATGGAAAAATGAGGGGGGTGGATGTTTATGATCTCAAGATTTTCAAGAAAATCAGCAGGTGAGTCCCTAAGGTAGTTAAATTATCTAAAGTACTACTCTCTTTAGAATGAATTCTTTTCAGTGAATTATTCTTTTCACTCATCCATTCAGAAAAATAAAAAAAATATTGATTATATCATTTTTGATCAAGAAGAAGTGATATCAGGGATGGGCGTATACATATATACATATATATATATACATACATACATACATACATACATATGTGCATACATATACACAGAGAGGGAGAGTGAAAGAGAGACAGAGACACACAAAGACAGAAAGAGAGAAAGCCTCATAAGCAGAATGACAGATAAAAAAGTACAAAAATTTGCATTAATATATAATTCAAAATGACATAGGAAATCTAAAAGCAATCATCACACATAAGATAAATTAGACTAATTTCAAAATCATTTTATTGAATATTTTTGAACTACTGGTATTCTCATTTGGAAATATAATAGGCAGTATTTAACATAAGCATTTCTTTACTGTATTCATTCAATAATCCTACAGTTCTAAGAATTCTCACGATGACCAAAATGCATTCTTTCATTTTTAAAAAATCATTTAAAAATCAAATTCAGTATTTGTGCCAATAACTTTGTATCTATACATTCTTGAATATGTTCTCACTGGGTATGAACAGGGAATACAATCCTATATCTAGCTATATTTTTATTAATATTTAGAAATAAACCTTATATTCTCCTTTCGATTTCCTCCTTTTCTTATATTAATAATCTGAAAAATAAAGAAAATATTCATCATGTGTAATTCACACATTTTTCATTTTTTAAAATTTATTTTTATTAGTTTTTTTTTTATTTTTAGTTTACAACACTCAGTTCTACATGTTCTTGAGTTTCGAATTTTCTTCCCTTTCCTCCCCTTCCCCCTTTCCCCCTTGCCCCCCAAGGTGGCATGTATTCTGATACAGATTCTATATCAACCTTCACATTAAACTTATTTACACGATAGTTAAGTTGTAAAGAAGAATTATGAACAATGGAGTGAATCATGAGAGAGAAGAAACAAAACCAAAAAAAGAAGAGAAAAAAGAGAGAGCAAATAGTTTGCCTCAGTCTGCAGTCAGACTAGTTCTTTCTCTGGATGTAGATAGCTTTTTCCATCATGAGTCCTTTTGCATCATGAGTCTTTGAGCCTTATATTGCTGAGAAGAGCCAAGACTCAGAATCAATATGTCTCTGGCTGTGAACAATGTTGTCCTGGTTTTACTCCTCTCATTCGGCATCATATCATGTAGGTCTTTCCAGGTTATTATCAAGTCCGTATCTTCCCCATTTCTTGTAGCACAATAGTATTTCATTACATTCATATAACACAACTTGTTCAGCTATTGCTGAACATCCCCTTGATTTCCAATTCTTTGCTACCACAAAAAGAGCTGCTATAAATATTTTTGTACATACAGGTCCCTTTCCCACTTGTATGATCTCTTTGGGATATAGCCCCAGGAGTGGTATTGCTGGGTCAAAGGGTATGAACATTTTTATAGCCCTTTCGGCATAGTTCTAAATTGCTCTCCAGAATGGCTGGATCTGTTCACAAGTCTACCAACAATGTGTTACTGTTCCAATTTTCCCACCTCCTCTCCAGCATTTATCATTCTCCTGTTTTGTCATGTTAGCCAATCTGACAGGAGAGATGTGGTAACTAAGAGTTGTTTTGATTTGCATTTCTCTAATCAATAGTCCTTTAGAGCATTTTTTCATATGCCTATAGATATCTTTAATCTGCACATTTTTAATTTATGAAATACATATATGCACCTGGAAAAAGAAAAATTCATTTTTGCAACTTCATAAGTACTTGGATTTCCTTTGTGTTGCAAAATCCTTTAAAAATCAATATTATAGTGTGCTTACTATTTGTTCGACAATGTCCCACTCTAGCACTTCATCACAGTATGAAGGTTATATTAAAAGACGGTAAACTCTGGCAGGTTTGACCATACTGGAAAGACCTTGAATATAGTCCCCATCAATTGACTATGCACATTTTCTGAGTACCTGGCTATGTAAACATATTAAGAGTCATAACCCTAAGTCTGTCCATTTAGTAATATATACTTTCACTTTTGCAACTCTAGAAACAAAGAACATGTAGCCAAATGTTAAACAAAGACATCAATAGAGATGAATCTTGAACTGTTGAACACTTCAATCATTCATTCACTTTGTTATCTAGTAAAATCATGAGGCATAAGAATAAAAGTATTATCTATAATCAATTTAAACTTTCATAATGGACCACAAAGATCATTTTTTTTTTCACTTATTCACTCAATAAGTAGCTATTAAGTGTCAGAGTTCAAAGCACTCTCCTGGGGGATAGATGAGGTTTAGAAGTAATAATACCCTTTCTTTACTCATGGAAATTAAAATCTGGTTGCTCTAGTGGTCATACTTAATGATACTAAAACATACGGTGAATTTAGATAGCTGGGGGTAGGAGGTAGGCAGACAGATTCAGATTAAATTATTTAGTTTTGTAAGGATAAAACCACAGATTAATGACCTTAAAAAAGTTTCAAGCAGATTTAATTTCACAAAGGCCTGCTTCCACTCTTTCGAAGTGTCCAGATTAAAAACAATAAATTTTGTTGATTATCCAGATTTTTTAACATGTTTAATGCATAGATAAACATATCCAGATGATAAACTGAAATCTTCACATCTTGTGCAATTATTTGCCATTATACAGTTGGCCTAAATTCAGTTTTTCCAAATTGCACCTTGATAGTGTAGTAAATTTAAGAACAACCAAACTTCACTAGAAATATATTCATATAAGTGCATCAGAGTATTTCAAATACTCTTTGAGCAAAATTGACTTGATTTTTAATTCATAGGGATGAGTTGTGATGGCCAGTAAATATTCAATGAACACATTATTATAAAAGCTATCATAGGAGAAACCTGTCAACTCCTAATGAAGGGTACTTGAAATAAGGCTTTGCTCATTTTTGTAATCTAGCATGAGCACTATATGGCCACATTATCATGTACATAAATTTAGAAGTGAGTTAAAAGAGAAAAGGAAAAAAAGTTAAAAATAAGGAGTCCTGATGCATTTGAAAGGATTCATGGCAATAGAAGAAAACCAGATTTCAGGTCCTATTGTTATAGATGTAAGTTCCATTCAATAATGGTTTAAATATTTCTCTTCTGAACTTGACTTAATGATCCAACTCCCACCAAAATTACATGAGTAAATATTTATTCATTCATGCAAAATAATGCAAAGTTTGAAATTCATGAGACAAAGCACATCATTCCTGTGGACCATTGGCTCTATTTTGGTTTATTGAAAAAAGGTTATGTTTTCTAACAATTCCAAAAGCCAAAAAAAGAAAATACAAAATATAAAGATCTTGTTTGTCAGATTTTTTTCCCTTTATGGAACTGCATTTTCATTTTTTTTTCAAAATTATAAGAAAACAAAGGTATAAAATTTGAAAATTAATAAGGCAAGAAGTATAAATTAGATGAAAACTGGCACAAATGGTAGATGATAATTTCCAGTGCCATAAAGAACTGTCTCAAGTTTTCCTGGTTAAAACTTCAATTAAAGATGTATTTAATTCATTCAACAAATATTTATTGGACATTTTCTATGTTGAAAGAAATGTGGAGTGCACAAAGAAATTATATAGTCCCTGCCCTCTTTGAGCTAATAGCCTAGAAGTGGAGGTAAGACATAAATACAAATAATGAAAATATATGGGTGTCCTGGAATTATCATTCGACTGGGTATGAGAAGACAGGGTTTGGATACCTACTTTGCAATTTTCTATCTCTTTATCCTTTAGAAAAGCACTTAAGATTTTCTACTCTTGAACTGATTCAAGATATTCAAAGATATATAGTTAGAAGGGACCTTAAAGGTCATCTAGTTCAATCCCTCTTTTTACAGATAAGGAAACTTGAGCCTAGAGAGGTTTAAATGCATTGCCCCTAGTCAAACCTCTATAGAGCCCATATTTAGACACAGGATTTCTGACTCCAAATCCCTTTCTATGGTATCATGTTGTTTTTCATCTATAATAAAGTGGGGGGGGGAGAGTGTTAGACTAGAAAATCTCTTTGAACCTTTTCAGTTGCAAAATTCTGTGATTCTAGGAAGGAAAAAAAATAGCATTTATGAAACACTTGCCATATATCAGATACTGTACTATACACTTTAAAAATATTATCTCATTTGATCCTAATAACAATACTGGGAGACAGGTGTTATTATTATACCCATTTTAAAGTGAGTAAACTGAAACAAAGAGAGGTTAAGTGACTTTACCAAGGCCTCATAGCTTTTAAGTGTCTGAAGCCAGATAACAATTGAGGTTTTCCTGACTCCCAGTCCAGTGTGCTATCCACTTGTTTTTCCAGCATGCATTGTTGTTCATTTGTTTCAGTTGTGTCAGTCTTCATGACCCTATTTGGGGTTTCCTTGGCAAAGATACTGAAGTGATTTGCTATTTTCTTCTCCAGCTTTTTTTTAACAGACTAGGAAACTAAGGCAAACAGGAGTTAAATGATCTGCTGAAAGTTGCACAGCTAGTATGTATCTGAGGTCAAATTTGAACTAAGGTCTTTCTGACTCCAGGGCCATTGCTTTAACCACTACTCCACCTAATTAACTCTACCAGCATCAGCAGTTCTAATGTTGTTAATTGTAACACTGCTTGAAAAGGAGAGCATTAGAACAAGAAGGTGGAGGGGAAACTGGAGAGGCTTCTTGAAGGGGTGAACTTGCATCGTGCAGTGAAGAAATGGAGGGATTTACAAGGTGGAAATGAGGAAGGAGTGCATTCCATATATGAGACAACCAGTGAAAAGGCTGTAAGATGAGAGACGATGTATCCTGTATAAGAAACACAAACAAGGGAGCATGGCTGGCCAACAGTGCAGGAAGTGGAGCAATTCCCAATGAAGTTGGAAAGATGTGCTGGGATCAGATCTTGATGGATACTCAAAGCAAAAACAAAGAAATAAAAACAAACAAAAAACCTTGTATTTCATATTGGGGAAATTGAAAGCCATTGGAGTTGACTACATTGGAGAGTGAGGGGTTGCACATGTTCTTGAGAAAACTAATTTTAATAGCAGTGTATAGGATGGGGTGCTGTGGACAAAGCCTGGAAGCAGTAAGGTCAATTAGGAGCCTTTTAAAATAATTTAGATTAAGAAGTAATATGGGTCAGCAATCAAGTGTTAATTGTGTCACTAAAGAGAGTCAGATGAGATATATTGTGGATAAAGTGGAGGTTGAAACAAGATGATCTGGTAACTGTTTGGATAGGTAAAGGAAGGCAGAATGACTAGTATGCTGCTGAAGTTACCAACAAGAGAGAGGGAAAGGATGGTGTCACCTTTGAAAGTAATAGGGAAGTTTGAATAGTGAGCGTTTGGAGGAAAAGATGAAAACTAAAACAGAAGTTAGGTTCTCTTATGGAACGGGGGTAATATACTTGCCTTATAGCTTTTTGTGAGAATCAAATGAAGAAACGAATAAATGAAAAAAATGCAAATTGCTTATTGTATTCAAAACGTTGTGCTAAGCACTGGGGAGACAATCCTTGTTCTTAAGTTCATATTCTAATGGGGGAGAACACACCTATATATGTAATGTTTTTATTCACAAAAGTGCTATATAACTATGAATTAGTATTCTTACTAATCAGGGAAGTCTTCATGGATGGCGGGAATATAATCCTGCAACAATAATAATTCAGTCTTTAATTAGAATTGTTTACAAGATTATGCTTAATAAGGTCATTATCAGGTGAGTCTGATTTCATTTGAATATTCATAGGAATGAGCAGAACATTTAGGGAGAAAAAAGCCTTTTTTTTTTTGCTTGTTTCAAAACCTGTGAATTAAATAATTTATTTGAAAAGAAATTGCAAATAAAAAGTCATAGGTCCACATTCATTTATATAGTCACAAAATCTGTCTCCAAAATATTTAAAAGTGAAGAGTTTACATTAAATGATCTGCCTTTAAAGACTAGTCACATGAAAATAATATTGAAGTATGCACAGTGGCCATCTCGTCATATTCTAATATTAATTCCTGGATCTCATGGTTGTGGGAGGCAAGATCAGATAAATCACTGCTCTTTAGAGATAATGTGAACCTAATTACAACAAGCACTTCACATACAATTAGAAGTTTGTAGTAACCTGATAAGCAAACACAGTTTGTTCTATTTTAAACATGATTCTTATTAAATTATTTTATTAAAATTACTTTCTATAGATGTGATTATTTCTGAAGTACCACTATTGTTACCTGTGGGCATGAGAAAAATCGTAACTCTTAGTTACACAATTCTTTGTGCTTTTTTATGAAATCTGATCAATGTTTTGAATCAGGATTATCATGACACTATAATTTCAAGGATATGGTAGAGTAGCACACTTTATAAATTTCTCAAATTCATTCATTGCACTTCATTCAACTTTTTAACAAAAATATGTCTAAATTTTCAAAAATCCAGAGGATGAGTTACTTTGCTGATCCAGCAGAGTGTGAATACAAGAATAGGCCAAACAGAAAAAGGTCCAAAAATCGATTTCAGAAAAGAACTGCTTAAAAGTTAGAATTGCTGGGTGGAAGCGAGATAGTAGAGTAAAAGCAGGGACTTCCTTAAGCTCTCTCTGATACCCCTCCAAATACCTGCAAAAAATTACTGTAAATAATTCTACAGCAGCAGAACCCACAAAATGACAGGGTGAAACAAATTTCCAGCCCAAGACAATCTGGAAGGTCAATGGGAAAGGTCTGTTTCACCAGTCCGAGAGAGGAGCACAGTCCAGCATGGGCTGCGCTCATAGACTGGGCTCAAGCAAATCTGGAGTAGGCCTCAGAGGACTGAATCACTGTGTGGTGGTTTCTAGACTTCTCAACCCACAACCTCCAAAGTCAACTTAGAATCTCAATAGGAAACATCTGCAGGACATGGGTGAGAGAGGAGCATGATCCAGCCCCAGCCATAGGGCAGAGGCAGTGGCAACAGCAGCAGCTGCTGCTCGAGGACCACAGATGATGGGGGGATAGAACAGCTAATCAGAGGGTGACTGCAGGGATCCCTTTGCTGGCACTGAGGCAGTATTCTCTTGCTTTGCCCTTGCTTGGATCTGGGTTGCAGTCCTGGGTGGCAGTCCTGGGGCGAAGAGAGTTGGCATGACAGAGCTTGTGGAGGCAGAAGAGAGGGAATCTTCCTCACAGTTCCAGGGAGGAAAAAAGTGTTTGTGGTCAGTCACAGACCAGAGCACAGTCCAGGAGAGGAGTAAATATCTCTCCTTTGATCATGTAACCTTGGAAGAACTAAAAATTTACGGGTCCTTAGAAATACCTATGAAAAGAGCTGTATAAAACCCCTGAACCTTGGGACGGTGTGCTATCCATCCTGGAAGTAGAGTCCTGCCTTAACAGGGAGTTAACAAGTCAAGTAATTGGCTGGAAAAATGAGCAAAGAACAGAAAAAAAAAATCAGATTATAGAATCTTACTTTGGTGACAAGGAAGATCAAAACATACAGCCAGTAGAAGACAACTAACTCAAAGCTCCTACATCCAAAGCCTCCAAGAAAAAAATATGAATTGATCTTAGGCCATGGAAGAGCTCAAAAATGATATTAAAAACAAGTAAGAGAAGTAGAGGAAAAAATTGGAAGAGACATGAGAGTGATGCAAAAAATATCATGAAAAAGAGTCAATAGCTTGCTAAAGGAGACCCCCCCCAAAAAAATGCTCAAGAAAATAACACCTGAAAAAATAGACTAACCCAAATAGCAAAAGAGGTCCAAAAAGACAATGAGGAGAAAAATGCCTTAAAAAGCAGAATTGTCCAAATGGAAAAGGAGGTCCAAAAGCTCACTGAAAAAATAATTCCTTAAAAATTAGAATGGAGCAAATGACTTTATGCGAAATCAAGAAATTTTAAAACAAAACCAAAAGAATGAAAAACATAGAAGAAAATGTGAAAGACCTCATTAGAAAAACCAACTGATCTGGAAGACAGATCTAGGAGAGATGATTTTAAAATTAGTGGACTTCTTGAAAGCCATGATGAAAAAAAGAACCTAGATGTCATTTTTCAAGAAATTATCAAGGAAAAACTGCCATATATATATATATATATATATATATATATATATATATGTATATATATGTATATATGTGTATATATATGTATATATATTCATATATGTGCACATATATATGTATGTATACATATGTATATGTATATATTATATATATGAAAAGAGAGAGAGCACAGAGTGAGTTGAATATGAAGAGATGAATCTAAAAAATAAAATTAAGGGGTAAGGGAAGGATGTACTGGGAGAAGGAGAAAGGGACAAGTAGAATGGAGCAAATTATCTTGCATAAAAGAGGCAAGAAAAAGCTTTTACAGTGAGAGGAAGAGATAGGAGATATGAGGGGATGAATGAGAAATCTCCTCTCTTCAGATTTGGCTGAAGGAGATAACAACATATACATTCAATTGAGTATGGAAATCTACCTTCCCCTACAGGAAAGTAGGGGGGAAGGGCATAAGAGGGGGTGGGAAATGATTGGCAAATGGGGGGAGGGGTAATCAGAAGCAAATGCTCTGAGGTGGGATAGGGTTAAAAGATAGAATAGAATAAACGGGAGGCAAGATAGAGTAGAGGTAAATATACACAACACAGCTATTGGAAGTATTTTGCATGACTACACATGTATAACCTACATCAAATTGCATGCCTTCTCAATGAGGGTGGGGAGGGAGAAAGGGAGAGAATGTGGAACTTAAAGGCTTAAAAACAAATGTTAAAAATTGTTTTTACATGCAACTGGGAAATAAGATACTGTATATCTTATGTGGGATATAGAATGGGATACAGAAATCTATCTTGCCCTACAGGAATATTGAAGGAAAGGGGATAAGAGAAGAGGATGTGATGACAGAAGGGAGGGCAGATTGGGAGAAGGGGCAATCAGAATACACACTGTGCTGGGGTGGGGGTAGGGGAGAGATGGGGAGAAAATTTGGAATTGAAAATACTGTAGAAGTGAATGTTGAATATTAAAAATAAATTAATTATAAAAAAATTAGAATTGCACATGTGGAAACTAATGACTCCATGAGACATCAAGAAACAATCAAAGTTGAAAGAATGAAAAACATAGATGAAAATGTGAAATATCTCACAGGAAATACCAACTGACCTACAAAACAGATGGAGGAAAGATAATTTAAAATTATTGGACTACCTGAAAGCCATGATCAAAAACAAACAGTCTAGATATCATATTTCAAGAAATTTTAAAGGAATACTTCCCTGATAGCTTAGATCTATAGGGTAAAATAGAAATTGAAATTCAACAATCATCTCCTGAAAGAGATACAAAAATTAAAACTCCCAGAATATTATAGCCAAATTCCAGAGCTCCCTTATAAAAGAGAAAGTACTGCAAGCAGTTAGAAAAAAATTAAAATATAATAGACCCACAGTCAGGATCACAGAAGAATTAGCAGCTACCACATTGAAGGAACAAATGTCTTGGAATAAAAGGATCTAGAATTATAATCAAAATTACATATTCAGCAAAACTGAGTGTAATCTTTCAATGAAAAATGGATATTTCATGAAATATAGGACTTTCAAACATTCCTAATGAAAAAACCAGAGCTCAATAGAAAATTTGACATTGAAACAAAAGACTAATAGAAGCATAAAAAAGTAAACACGAAAGATTAATCATAAGAGACTTGATAAGGCCAAATTGTGTACATTCATATGTGGGATGATGATATCAACTAAGAAATTTATGATTATTAAGGAATTTAGGAGTCTACATAAAAAGAAGGTGTTGATGTGTGTTGATTATGTTGAGATAATCTCAAAAAAATGAAAGGATGAGAAAGAGGGATGCTCTGGGAAAAGAGAGAAAGGAGAGGTAGAATGAGGGAATTTACTTCAGATAAAAGAGGCACAAAATGAAGAGTTTTCGTTGTGAAAAGGAAAATGGGGGGGAGTAGCTGGCAATGCTCAAACCCCATTGTAATAAAAACTTCTTCAAAGAGGGAAGAAAAATATACACACACATATATACACACGTATATGAGTATATGTTATATATACTTATGCATACATGCATGTATACATACATAAACTCATAAAAATATAAGTATGTAACTGAGTGTATATATGTATGTGTGTGTATGCATATATGTGTGAGTGTGTGTGTATGAAATGCAGGGGTAACATGATCTCAGACAAAACAAAAAAAAAGACCTAATTAAAAGAGATAGGGAAACTAAATTTTCATAAAAGTACCAAAGACAATGAAGTCATATCAAATATTTATAGAAGGTTTCTCTGATAAAGGCCTCTTTTCTCAAATATTTAGAGAATTAATTCAAATTTATAAAAATAAGATCCATTCCCCAATTGATTAATGGTTAAGGGATATGAACAGGCATTTTTCATAAGAAATCAAAACTATTTATACTTATATGGAAAAAATGCTATTGCATCAATCGTTATTCATTAGAGAACTGCAAATTAAAACAATTCTGAAGTACTACTTTACACCTATTAGAAATGATAATTATGGGGGGGGGCAGAGCCAAGATGGCAGCTGGAAAGCAGGGACTTGCTTAAGCTCTCCCCCAAATCCCTCCAAACACCTGTAAAAAATGCTTCTGAACAAATTCTAGAGCTGCAGAACCCACAAAATAAAAGAGGGAAACAGGTTTCCAGCCCAGGAGAGCCTGGATGGTCTATGGGAAGAGTCTATTGCACAGTGCTGAGAGCAGGGGGCAGCCCCGCATGGTCTGTGCTGGGACAGACCAGACCCAAAATCAGCCTTGGGGCCCTGAAACAGTGAGCTGTGGCAGTTACCAGACTTCTCAACCCACAAATGTCAAACAGCAGGTTAGAGGGAAACTGCAGGATAGAGTTCAGAGTGCCACCAGCTCTGGGGGTGGAGAAGGGGGTGTAACAGCAGTGGTAGCAGCAGCAGGAAGCTCCTGAAGCTGCTTCCAGAACTCCAGCATCAGCTGCCTCCTGAGTCCCTGGCTAACACAGTGGAAGGAACCTAGCAGCAGATCAGAGTGGGAGTGCAAGGATCCCTTTGTGGGCACAAAGGCAGATTGTCTTGCTGTGCCCTGCTTGGATCTGTATTGTGGTCCTGGTTGGCAGTTCTTGGGGGAGGAAGAGTGCTGCTGGAACAGAGTCTAGGGTGATGGTGGAGTAGAAAGAGCTCTGAAAACAGCAATGCTTGGACCCTAAAGCTTGGGACAAAGTATTCTCTACTCTACAACCAGTCATATCCTTATGAAAAGCTCAAGGGTCAAGCAGTTGGCTGGGAACATGAACAGGCAGTGAAAACAAACTCAGACTGAAATGCAAACTCGAACTCAAACTCTAGACTCCTTTTATGGTGATGAAGAAGATCAAAGCATACAGCCAGAAGAAGTCAACAAAGTCAAAGAACCTACAGTAAAAGCCTCCGAGAAAAATATGAATTGGGCTCGGGCCATGGAAAAGCTCAAAAAGGATTTGGAAAAGCAAGTTAGAGAAGTAGAGGAAAAATTGGGAAGAGAAATGAGAGTGATGCCAGAAAACCATGAAAATCAAGTAAATGACATGCTAAAGGAGACCCAAAAAAATACTGAAGAAAATAACACCTTAAAGAATAGACTAACTCAAATGGCAAAAGAGCTCCAAAAAGCCAATAAGAAGATGAATACCTTGAAAGGCAGAATCAGCCAAATGGAAAAGGAGGTCCAAAAGACCACTGAAGAAAATATTACCTTAAAAATTAGATTGGAGCAAGTGGAAGCTACTGCCTTTATGAAAAATCAAGATATTATAAAACAGAACTAAAGGAATGAAAAAATGGAAGACAATGTGAAATATGTAATTGGAAAAACCGCTGACCTGGAAAATAGATCCAGGAAAGATAATTTTAAAATTATTGGACTATCTGAAAGCCACGATCAAAAAAAGAGCCTAGACATCATCTTTCAAGAAATTATGAAGGAAAACTGCCCTGATATTCTAGAACCAGAGAGTAAAATAGAAATTGAAAGAATCCACCAATC
>JAQQSZ010002870.1:0-14614 GCA_028646595.1 Phalanger gymnotis
GGGAAATTTGCCCCAGTCAGAGTGCTCGCAATTTCTAACTCTCTCAAATCTGCTCAGATTCACTTTTTTTATAGGAATCCAACAGAACTTGTGAGAGAGCTCCGGCAAGACGCTGTTTTCATGCGGCCATCTTGGCTCCGCCCCCCAAGGATAGAACCTTGGAGAAAATATGTCTTATGGGGCTAGGAGGAATATGAGAAGCCTGAAAAAGAATGTTTAGACAGAGAGGAGAGGTAGGAGAGAGTCTTGTCTCTAAAGTCAACCATAAAAAGAGTATCCAGAAGGAGAATGATCAACAGTGTTAAATGCTATAGAGTTGTTATGAAGAATCACAACTTTTTTAAGTCCATTGGATTTTGTATCATTTAAGAGAGAAGTTTTCAGTAGAGTGATGGAGGTCAAAGCCAGTTTGAAGGTCTATCAGAAACTAGGTGATGAGAAAATAGAAAACAGGAGCCTTCTTGGAGAAATTTAGAAATGAGCAAGAGAAGGTATAGGAACAGGTAGTGGGGATGGGCAGAAGGATTAAATGAAGGCTTATTATTATAATTAAGAAAACCTGAAGATGTTTCCAAGCATATGGGAAGAAGCTTTTGAAGATGGAAAGGCTTAAGATTCATGAGAAAGATGGAATGATTGCTGGTTCCAGGTTCTGGAAGAGGTGGGAATCAGTAGCATTGAGGGCTCCCTACAAGACAAGAAGGAAAGATGATAGGGTATGTGGTGCTGATGAAAAGTTTTTAGCAATGGAGAGAAGGAATAGTGGGAACTCTTTTGAGTTATCCTCAATCTCAGTGAAGTAAGAAGGTAAATTATCTGCTAAATGTGGGGCATGGAAGTTTGTTTGGGGGCTTTAAGGAAAGAAGAAAAGATTTCAGACACTGACTATAGACAGGTGATAAGGAGCTAATAACAGTAAAGTAGGATTGTTAAGCAGTCACAAGGATCCATTTGAAGTTCTGGACCATAAAGATCTAGTGGTAAAATAGCCTTAATTTTGCAAGTTTTGTCAGCGAGGCTCAACAGCTCAAGGTCAGGAGCAAAGAAAGCAGATGTTGAGTATTAACTAGGGATGAGGATTAGCAGCTGGAGAATGGTGAAAGGCAAGGGGTACCAGCGTGATAACTAAGGAAACATTACAAAGGTGGACATAGGATCAAGACTGGGCTAGTGAAGGCTAGTGAAGCCAAAATGAGAAAGATGAGAAACAAGAATAAGGAAGGTCAAGAAACCTGAGGTCAAGATGAAGGCTTCTTCACACAATTGCTCACTCAGAAATGATCTATCATCAGATCTCAAGTAATCGTTTGTATTTTTTTCTTAATCTGCCTAACACGGCCCCCTGTTGGCCATTCTTGGTCTTAGTACTCAGGAGATTACGCTCTCCCAATTCACAGTTGATAATCCCACATTTTCGCTAAATCTCTCCAACCAAGTTAAAATGCAATAAGAGACAGCACAGCAGAAAGAGTGCTATTTCTGTAAAAGATCTGGCTTCAAATCCTGCCACTAATGCTTACTGCCTATATTATCCTGAGCAATTCACTTAATTTCTCTGGGTCTCAGTTTCCCCATCTTTAAAATGAAGGGTTTGGGTTAGATGGTCTCTGACATCCCTTCTAGTCCCAAATCTATGATGCTATAGCAAAACATAGGGCATTTACCTAAAAGAGAATGCAAAATAAATAACAAGGCATCAAGTCAAGTCAAATCCATAATGCCAAAAAGCATTGTTGCAGGCACCATCCAGACACCTCACTTAATGCATGCTATTCTCATTGGGTTGCTAAGACAAAGTGGTTGATCAGGAGCCCAGGAGTCAATGTTCAAGAGGTGACAGCACAGGCTTTTGAGAGCTATAGTCAGTTATCACATTCTGCATCTTGTTCTTCTTGTTCGATCATTTCAGTTGGGTCCAACTCTTCATGACCCCATTTGGAATTTTCTTGGCAGAGATACTGGAGCTGTTTGTCACTTCCTTCTCCGGTTCATTTTACAGATGAAGAAACTGAGGCAAACTGTGTTAAGTGACTTACCCAGGGTCACATAGCTAGTAAGTGTCTGAGGCTGGATTTGAACTCAGGAAGGTGAGTCTTCCTGATTCCAAGCCCAGGGCTCTATCCACTGCACCACCTAGCTGTCATTCTGAATCTTAGATATTGTAAAGTCCCTGCATATTTATGTGTTATATTCCCTACTCATTGTCAGTTTCAGAGGTCTAAATTATTTTTATATACCCCCACAACCCTTAGCACATAGTAGGCATTTAACACGTAGCTGGAGGATGAATAAAGAAATCAAAGGAAAAGGAATTAATGACATAAGTGGAGTTGTCCAAAGGAGACCAAAAACTCAAAGACAGCCCCAAGGTTCTGAGCCTGAGAAGCTAGAAGAATAGGAGTACCACTGCACACTAGGGAAGCTGAGAAAGGGAACTTGTTTGCAGGGAAAGATGT
Organism: Phalanger gymnotis; assembly: GCA_028646595.1. Lineage (NCBI taxonomy): Eukaryota > Metazoa > Chordata > Mammalia > Diprotodontia > Phalangeridae > Phalanger > Phalanger gymnotis. Next base: position 2,457 of record JAQQSZ010002870.1, read on the forward strand.
GAAAATTGGCTTTTGTGCATTGGAGCAAAAATACGCATAAAGAGCTGACAGAGAGGAAAGAGAAAACTAGATGGAGGTAAAAATGAATGAAAGGGTATACACATCAGTCACAGGTCACAGTCAACTGCGTTTTAGGCATGTCAACCCAGATCTTGCAGGTGCTGGACTTAAACAAAAGAGATCCCCAATGCCTCCAAAGCAATAGCCAAATGATTCCACGGACTCACAGAACTGGAAAGTACTTCAGAGATAACCACCGTTTTCCAGAGCAGAAAGGGAGGTGAAGTCACTCATCCAGGGTCATGTGGAAAATGGGATGAACAACCATGGCTAGAATTCAGTTCTTCTGGCTCTTAGGGCGGTATCACTTCCACCCCAGCATGCTGTCAATAAGGCATTACCTGGCACACAGGAAGTACTTACTCATCAATTAATAAATGCTGGTTTGCTGATTGATGCGAACACCTGCGGCTCCTTGCTGGGCTTCTTCAGATCTATACTGAACCCTCCGTGATGCTTTAAGCCTCAAAACATGCCTAGCAATTCTAAAATCAGATGGCAGCCACGATTGCCAGATTAGTCCAGTCATTCCCCCCATCAACCCTAGTTTATATTCTGGTTCCTCCAAACATTCTTGGGTAAATGTTCTCTCTGATCTTAAGATCCATGCAACTGTGCATGAAAAAAGCTAATTCCAGGGGGAGAAACATGAGGTGATGGCCTTGGGGGGAAGGGAAGACGGGACCATTTCAAAACAAAGGGGCATTCCAAACGAGGAGGCAATTTGTCCCATCTTCTCAGCAGTCTGTGGAAATGCCCTAAACAAAGACATTGTCTCCAGCCTTCTCCTTTGCAAGCAACAAGTACTCAATAAAAATTCTTTGAAATGAGAGGAAGGAAAAAAAGGAGGAAGAGGAGCAGGAGAAGAAAAAGGAGGAGGAGGTGAAGGAAAAGGAGAGGAAGAAAGAGAAGAAAAAGGAGAAGGAAGAGGAAATGAAAAAAATGAGGAGGAGGAGGAGAAAGAAAAGGAGAAAGAGGATGAAAAGAAGAGGGAGGAGAAAAGAGGAGACAAAGGAGGAAAAAGAGAGGGATAAAAAGGAGATGGAAGAGGAGGATGAAATGAAAAAGGAGGAGGAAGAGGAGAGAGAGGATGAAAAGGAGAAGGAAGAGGAGAATGAAAAGGAGAAGAAGGAAGAAGAGAATGAAAAGAAGAGGGAGGAAGAGAAGGGGAAGGAGAAAGAGGAGAAGAGGGAGATGGAGAAGGAAGGGAAGAAAGAGGAGGAGGAGAAGGAGGTGGTAGAGGAGAAAGGTCCTATCATCATTGTGAGCATAAAGAATTCTCCCCTTCCTCTCTGCCTTGCTGAGCCTCCGAACACTTCATCAAAGAGGGGCTAAAAACAGCAAGGAGCTCTTGTCCTTTTTCACCACACACACACACACACATGCACAAGTGCTTGATCATGCACACACATGCACATACAAACACGTGCATGCATGAATATACATGTCCATGTCATGGAAGCCTGAGGGAAACATGCTTGGGGGAAGGTGGGATATCAGGAGGAGAAAGAAGATGAAGAGGGAAGAGAAAAGAGGAGAAAAAGGAGGAGAAAGAGAGGTATAAAAAGGAGAGGGAGGAGGAAGAGGATGAAAAGGGAGGGGATCCCAAGTGAAGTGACCTGAGCACTTTATCTAATGTAATGGGGGCCAGGCCAATGGAAAACCATCCCTTGAAGCAGGTACAGGTATTCCCCTCCTGTTTCCAAACTAACTATATGTGAAGGCTTGATGAACCTACTTCCAGCCACTAGTGACTGAGGGCCTGGTACTTTGTAGTGACAAAGAGTCTTTTGGTCGGTTCAGGAAATGGAAGGACTGACAATTCATGATCGGCTTCCCCAGAACTGAGGGTGCATCCAAAAGGGATGTCCCTCCCTCAACCCTTTTCTTTGCCAGATACAACTGAATCGAGAACTGTCATGAGCTTCCAGAGGAGGAACCAGCAGCAAAGGGCATTCCCCCCAAGCCTGACTCCCATGTGTCCCCGAGCACATAAGCTTTCATGTTATTTTTTCCTGCATTAGGTGAATGAATATCTGGGCAAGAAACTGACCACACTGTCAGAAGACCACCCCGCTCCTCCAGCCACTAGAGTTAGGAGCACAGTCTGCCGGAAGTAGTAGTGGTGTCCAACAACTGAGGAAGTACCTGCAGATTAATGTGGCAAGACAGTCACCCAAGAGCCCAAGGACCAAGGACAGTAGCAGTTTCAAAGAGTAGGACCCTTGAAAAGGGAAAGACTGGCTATGGGCTACAGAAGAGAAGGAGAAGGTAAAGGAAGAAGAGGAGATGAAAAAGAAGGAGGAAGAGGAAGAAAGAGGAGAAGGAAGAGGAAACAAAAGGAGGAGGAAGAGAAAGGGAAGGAGAAGAGAGGGAAGAGAAAGAAAAAGAAGGAAAAAGAGAAAGGAGAAAAAAGATGAGGAAAAGGAAGAGGAAGAGAAGGAAGAAGAGGAGGAGGAGGAAAAGGAAGAGGAAAAGGAAAAATAGGAGGAAGAAAAGGAAGAAGAGGAAGAGGAGGGGCTCCTGTCCTTTGACCATCAAAGCCTAGCAAAAAGCTACATGTAAGAGGAATCTTAGGAAAACTTTCTGAAGGGAGAAAAGAAGGCCTAAAGCCAGGAGTCTTGAGGTACCCTTCAGCCCCACATACTCCCTACAGATGTGCCTGACAAAGCAAAAGGCACCTGAAATTTCTCCAATGGGTCCCTGCCACTGCAAGAGCAATCTAAATGGAATTCCAAACTCATCCAAAAACAAGCCAAAATAGCCTCAGTTCAGAAAGAAAGAAAACAGGGTCAGGTTAGCTGTGAACATGTATGGGCCTTCCAAAAGAGATTAAACACTTGGGATTGAATTCTAGGCCAACGGCAAACCTGATGGGCCTACAATCTGTAGGGAAAACACAATGAGGCAGACAGTTAAGGTTTGCCCAGAAGAAAAAAAAAGGACACATGATCTAACAGGGCATGCTCTAAGCAACCTACTAGATAATGGTTATTCTTAAAGATATGTCCATAAGCTCTTAAACAAGTGGTCTCAAAGGAACTGATATGAATTGTAAAGGAAACACATTAGGAAGCACCATCCAAACATAGTCTAAAACAAAAGAGAAAATACTAATTTTTCTCCGATAGATCCCTAAAATAAGGATATCCATAATAGATCCACAAAATAAAAACATCCAATAACAAGAGGCCAGAGTGGATAATCTCTCTAATGACTTCTTATAAATGCTAATGACCCCCAAATTATCCAAGAGGAAGCCCCCATGTGCAGTAGTACCCTGTATGGGCTCACTCTCCCAACTAACAAGTTGCCATCCCAAAGGGTAGTTGACAACTGCTCCTTTCTGGGTTTGAAGGATAACTATGAGGGGTTAGGGTTTCTATTACACTGACTCTTGAGCCCCCATCCAGAGTGATCTCCTATATAAATCAACCAGTTAACGTCAATTAGCTTTTACAAAAAGGATGAATTCTGGTGCAGCAACTCATGTGATTGGTCCTTTTAGCCCTTCAGTCAACCAGAAAAAGTCCTTTTGTCAACTGTCAACTTCAATACCAGTTCCTTAGTCACTCGTGGCTGGGAAGTAGAGTCATCAAGTTTCCAGCCAGGGTTAGACTGTAACCAGGGAAAGAATATACACACAGGCTCTAAAGATTGAAACCAGTCAGGAAATAGCTGCTCCTGCTTCAAGAGCTGTCTGACCTCCACCCCACTGCCCAGTCCACTATTACACTAGCAGGAGGAAGTAGAGTTGATCAGGGGAGCACCTGATCAAGCCCATGTGTTCCTCAACCAACTTGATGACACCATAATGCTTAGAGATTTCTCTGGATGCATGCCGGGGAAGGTAGGCGTTGTACTGTAGCACCTTGCTGAGAGAACTTAGGTAGCTCCTCTGATTGGTTCCCAGTGACCGAGTTCCTAGTGACTCCAAGATGAGTCATGATTAAGAGTCCCAGAGAACTCACTGTTGCTGGAAGAGCCACCCCTGTCCTGTGCCGTATAAAAGCAATTGGATAAGCTTTTTTCTCTCTCCCTCCCTTTTACTTCCAGTCCAGATCGAAATGCAGAAAACAAAAGCCTGTGCCCTATAATCACATCAAGTTGAGAGGAGAACTCCACCAATTAATCAGAGGCTTCACTTGTCAACCTCCACTCTTATAAAAGATGCTCAACCTTTTGTAAGGCTAAAGGATTAAAACTATGCCACGGGAGGTGGGACAAGGTAAGAACTTTGGACCATGGCCAACCTACTATGCCCGTGGGTTACTCACAAAGTACAGGTCAATGGGAAGAGGATTGCCCGTCCAGCAGTCCCCCAAAGTATGTTTTCCTATTGGATGGAGCCTAATGACCTCTTCAAGCATTTTCTGTCTTTCTGAATCTGCTTGTGGACTCTGTAAATCCTTTGCATCTTAAGCATTTTCAGGAATGATGGTAAAATAAAGACTATATACTATAGCTGATGTGTTTATTATATCCTAAGTTCCTCTGCGGGACTAGGGGACTCAATAAAAGCCTGTTGCTTGATTAATTGACGGATTTGGAGAAACAATCAATGAATATACAGATTTTCCTGGAGAACTTCAGGTGAGAACAATGAGTCAAAGGAAAATCCTTGACCCTTTTGGGTCAGGCCCCCAGCATTGGATCTAGTCTGTGTCCATAGTCCTTGGCAGGGAAAAGGCCACAGTGAGGAGGTCTGGGTTGCAGATGATACTTTATATCTGGATTATACTATACTTATTATGCTATATATCTGGATATCCCAGAAGGGGTAGGGTGCAGTCTGCAACCCTCTTAAAGATGATATTCAACATTTGGCTACAGAATCAAAGGAAGAAGGTAAGGGGATCTGGAGATCACTTAAATAAAAGCTTGAAATAAAAAATAAATAACAGAAATAGTCCACAGCCCCGAGCCCTGCTGAGTGTGGTTCCATATTATCAACTTCCATTTTTTTAAAAAAGGTACATGGAGCAAGCTGCTTCCCACTGGACTTTCTGATGCTTACAGTGAAAGAGCAGAACTATAAATTGGAGCAACACCACCACCTGGTGGCCACAAGGAGGATCCCACTAAGGGTTCATAGGTCCTTTTCTGGGAATAGTCCACAAGACAGCAAAACAGCAAGGTGGGAGAGCAATAGGTTTGGGGACCTCCAGTACCAGGGAGAAGTAGAGGGGCACTCCCTGTACCTTGATTGCTATTTTTTGAGGAAAAGGAAGGAACATTGTCCAGAAACCCTCAAACTTCTATCTAGTGTCCAGTTGCCATGGTGATATGCCCGGGCTGCCCAATAGAAAGGAAGCCTATTTCATGCAGAAGTGTTTCCTGGGAAAAATACCCATTGGCCATCATTGACCAAGTCTTTCAACCTTCCACAAGTACCTAGAAGCAAAACAGTAGCTAAGCCAAGTCCTGAGCTCTCTCATACAGAATAGTCCCTGAATTTATAAAGATTCCCCAGAGGCCACATTGTTTCTTCCCCTGCCTCTGAGCAGGATTCTGCCAAAGTCATTGGCTGTGCATTTGTCTTTTTATCAAAGATCGCCAGCACAGTCCCAAGCCTCTCCACCGGATTCCAGAGATTCTTGGCAAGCCAGAGTTACCATGGCCTTGTTCCAGAAGGCATAAGATTAGCAGATAACATCATAGATACCCAGGGACACATAACACAGAAATATGCCCCTGTCATGGGGCTTGAGTTCAAATCCTGACTCTTCTACTTACTACCCATGTGACCTCAGGCCCCTTAGGCCACATTCTCATCCTCTGTAAAATGAGAGGGTTAAATTGGCTGGCCTCCAAGGTCTACTCTTCTATGATCCTATGAATGGCAGTCAGCAATCAATGATCTAGACATGAAGCATCTATTAGTCGGTTATCAGGGATTGGCTTCTCACCCACAGCCCACAGTAGACCATTCCCTCCCTGTCCTCAGGGCTCAGGAAGACACGGATTCACTTTAATATCAGCTCAAGCAAAGCATCCATTTTTAAGAAGGAGGGATCTTGGTCCATTCTAAAACTCCATCTAGACAGTTTGGGATTATCTGAGCCCCTCCAATGGGTTGGAGTACTTAAGGCTGGGTGTATGTATGTATGTCTGTGTGCAGAAACGTCCAGAACATCTCCAGGAAAGGCAAGTCTCCCACCCCCTTTCATGCTGTATTAGCGGTGATTAGCCAAGCAGGGCCCCACACAGCTGCTTCCCCTGTATCTGCCATGCCCTTCACTCAAACACCAGCACCCCTCCCCGGCCTCCACATTCTCCGCCTGTCGTCACTAGTCAGCCTGTCACTCTGGATGTTGCTGGAGGAGCTGGGAGAGGAGGCAGGGGCTTGACTCCCTGAGGCTCGGCAGGCCAAGGCCTCCTAGTGACTTTCCTGTGCTGCCTGTCTCCCCCTCCAGCATTCCCAGCTGGTGAAGGGTGGGGTAGGCTGGGAGGATACCTCCAGGGGCTAGATAGCCCTGAGATTGTGTGTTCCCTTTCTCATAGCTAAGGGATTAAAGCGGCTCATCTTATGTCACCCAAGGAAAGGAATGAGAACTGCAGGCCTGCTGCTGAAGCTTGCCTCTCTTTTCTGTCCTCTGTCCCCTCTGGGTTGAGTTTTGATGGAGATTCCAGCCCTGAGGTACTCAACTAGTGTGCCAGAACCATCTTATACAATCTGGGGAGCCAATTGTTAAATTTTCAGTGTGAACATTTACGTCTCAGGAAATCAGCAACATACAAATCCGGGCTTGGTTTATTGTTTTGCTCATTGTCTAGATTTCTTAAAGTAATAGAGAAAATGTTAATAATCCAGATTAAACTTAAGAGTGTGTCATGCAAGGCTGATGGGGTTTTTTTGCTTCCAGGAGAGCTGATTGTTAAACATTTACCAACATACTCCTGGCTATAGATAGTCTTATTGGTATTACCATTGTTGAACTCAGAAATAGGTATAATAGATGAATGGGCTAAGAAGTGAGTGGTGGAGGAGTGGTGAGGGAGAGTTGAAAGAATGAAAAGAACCTTGGAACCAGCACAAATCTAATAACCCAGAAATGGCTTCTCAGGCCTCTATAAAGCTGTTTTGTTTTATTATCTTATTTTTAAATGTTTATTTTTTCTTATCCTGAAATGGATAAACATCCACAAATATGGTCATTTCCATATGTAAGCAACAGAAAAAGCACTGAAAGGGAAACCCTGAATCTCTATTATGTACAGCTTATTTTTTTAACGTACAACAAATTCAACATTAGTTTCAAAACCGTTCCTGTCTGTCTCCTCAACCCCCTTCTTTTGCCTTGTAAGCATTCTTTTAAATGAGTAATTCACATTCTTTTCATCTGAGTTGATGGTGGTGGAGGGAAGGTGTTTCATTATCACCAGTTCCCATCACTTTCTCCCAAATTAAAAAATAAAATAAGCTCTCCTTTGTAACAAATAGGCACAGTCAATCAAATCAGACTTACATATCAGTCGTGTCTTATAATGAACGCCTCATTCTGTGCTTCACGTCCATCACCTCTCTGTTAGGAAGTGGGTCACGGGCTTCACCCTGGTTGGTCATTGCATTGATCGGAATTCTTAAGTCTTTCAAAGTGGCTTTTTTTGTTTCATGTTATTGTTGTTAGCAGGCAGCCAGTTGGTATAGTGGATAGAACGGCAGGCCTGGGTTCAAATCCTGCCTCAGACACTTGCTAGCTCTGTGACCCTGGGCAGGTTATTTTCACTTCTGTTTGCTTCAGTTTCTCCATCTATAAAGTGGGGATAATAACAAAGCCTACCTCCCAGAGTTGTTGTTGTGAGGATGAAGTGAGATAATATTTGTAAAGTGCTTTGCAGACTTGAAAGAAATATATAAATGGCTAGCTGCGGCTGCCGAGGCTATTATCGAAGAAATTCTTTACCAAGCTTGATTTATTGTAACTGAAGTGTTAAGTGACCAATTAGAAAAACTCACTCCTGAAAAAGTTACATAGGAGTTAGGACTCTCACATTTGGCCAAGTCCCTATGATCTCCTAGGCAACTAGGTTGGCACAGTGGATGGAGCGCTGGGCCTGGAGTCAAGAAGACCTGAGTTCAAATCTGATTTCAGACACTTCTTAACTGTGTGATCCTTGGCAAGTCAAGGAAGGAAGGAAGGAAGATGGAAGGAAAGAAGGAATCGTCTGGTCCAATAGAAGGAGAAACTGAAATCTAGAAGAAGAATGCAGATGTCCTGGTCATTCGCGCTCTTTCCATTTGGCCCATGGTATTCCTTTGATACTCCTTGCTTTTTTGCTCAAGTCAGTTTCCCTTAGTCCCTTGAGAGAGCTTTATGCCAACCTTCCATCCCACCCCTGCCCCTGCTCAGTGGAGGGGAAAGGGACAGCAAGAAGATACACTCAGGTCACTCAGGCTGGCCCTCTCTGAGCAGCTCTTGAAAGGCTAAAGAAGGAAGATATTCAGTGTCATGACTAAATTTGTTGTTTCTTTGAGACAAAGGGATAATGAAAAGTTCCGTGCCCTAATTGAGGTCTCAGCACCTTCCATCCCAAGCCTTCTGCCTCTTTACCTCCAATATGCATAGGGAAATAAATGCCTTTCCCATCCCTCTCTCCGTAGCTTTCCTGACCCACTAAGTCTAAGGAAATCAAATGAGTCAAATGTTAGGGCTGCCAGGAGCACTGACTGCCTACTCCGGGCAGACTCATTAAGAGAGGCTCCAGAAAAACAAAAGGCTCACCATCCCTGGGGTGGAGAGCGAGAGCTTGGGGAGGGCTCTGGCCTCAGTGAGGAGGAGGAACGTGGCTGCAATGAACCTTCTCAGTACATCCCATTCTGCACATCTGTCTTACTCCACCACTGCTGCAGAAAAAGTCTTCTGGCCATGGTGGCTGAAAAGGCTATCTCTCCCAAAGAGCACACAGCTCACTCTAAGTTATGGATGAGGGGGATCGATGACTCTTCAGGAGCAAAAGAAATAGGGAAAGACCAAGAGTGTGAGGGCTTACAGAGTTAGAGCTGAAAGGTATCTGGGAGGCCATCTAGGCCAAGCTCTTCCTTTTACAGACGAGGAAACTGAGGCCCAAAGAGTTTAAATCACCTGCCCAAAGGTTACATAGGCAGTAAGTAGCAAAGTCAGCACTTGAACCCAGGCCACCTGACACTAAATCCAGAACTCATTCCATTGGACCGCCATCTTCAAAACAGCTCTGTTTGAGGAAGTCAGACTTGATTGGGAAGGAATTTGGGAGACAGATAGATGTGTACCCTGCATAAATCCACTGACGATCTCATTCCAGAAGGCCAGTCTACAGATTGTCTCACAGCAACGGCCCCAGTCTCTAACGTGCTCTATTGGACATGTTCTATTGGACATGCTCTACTGGACTTCCCAACTAGAAATTTAAGAACACAGGAATATTCCATGGCTTCCTTTAAGTACCAACTAAAATCTCATCTTCTACAGGAAGCCTTTCCCAACTCCCCTTAATTCTAGCACTTTCCATCTCTTAGTTATTTCCTATTTATCCTGCGTGTCTATATGTGTGTGTGTGTGTGTGTGTGTGTGTGTGTGTGTGTGTGTGTGTGTGTTTGTTTGCTTGCTTGCTGTCTCCCTCATTGGATTGTGAGCTCCTTATGGGCAAAGACTATCTTTTACATCTTTTTGTATTCTCAGCACTTAGTACAGCAATTGGCTCATAGCAGGTGCTTAATCAATATTTAGGAGCAGCTAGGTGGCTCAGTAGATAGCGTTCCAGGCCTGGAGTCTGGAAGACCTGAGTTCAAATCCAACTTCAGAACACTTACTAGCTATGTATGACCCTGGGCAAATCGCTTAAGCCTGTTTGCCTCAGTTTCCTCATCTTTAAAATGAACTGGAGAAGGAAATGACAAACCAGTACCTGTGTGACCCTAGGCAAGTCACTTAAGCCTGTTTGCTTCAGTTTCCTCATCTGTAAAATGAACCGGAGAAGGAAATGGCAAACCAGTACCTGTGTGACCCTGGGCAAGTCGCTTAAGCCTGTTTGCCTCAGTTTCCTCATCTGTAAAATGAACCGGAGAAGGAAATGGCAAACCAGTACCTGTGTGACCCTGGGCAAGTCACTTAACCCTGTTTGCCTCAGTTTTCTCATCTGCAAAATGAACTGGAGGAGGAAACAGCAAACCACTCCAGTACCTTTGCCAAGAAAACCCCAGTCGAGGTCACAAAGAGTCAGACACAACTGGAGCAACGACAATCAGTTTATTGACTAACTGACTCACATTTTAAGAGCAGCCATAGCTCATAGGCCTAGGAAAGGACCCCAGAGTCCATCTAATCCAACCCTCTCGTTTTACAGAGGACAAAACTGAGGCCCAGCCTGGTGATGCGACTCGCCTGTGGACACACAGGTAGTAAATGGCCGAGACAGGATTGGACACTGTCTTTCGACTGCAGGATTCCACTGTGCCTCCTTGCCCGGGTTTAATTCTAGGAATACTGCAAAAGTTTATTAATATCTGCCACCGGGCAGCAAATATACCCATCTATTCCTCCCACTGACACCACTCTCTCTCCTCATCCCCTTCCCCCACTTCTTCTGACTCTCATTCACTGTCCTGTGCCTGCCTTTCTTGCTTGTCATGAATGGTGTCTCAAGATTCTGATTGGTTTTGAAATGGAATGGAGAATTTAAATTGAAAATGAATGTCCCGGCTCTCAAGCTACAAAATGGTACTGCAGCATCTTAGAGGGTGATAGTAAAACAAGACCTTTTTTTTTAAGGATGGGGTAGGGAATGGGGGGGAGTGGTTAATGAATCAGTTGACATTATGATGTCAGAAGGCCTGGAGCCAAAGGTGTTTTGCTAAAGGGAGTCACCACTGGGCCCCCTCTCCAGGCTGCACAGTCGTGGGGAAGCTCAGACTGCTCTCAACTGTTAACGCTGTTTACACATACCGGGCTACACTGACTACCTCTTTGTGGGAAGTTGTTTACATGAATTTATTTTGGGAAAATTCCATTAGACGGGACCAAGATTTCTTCATAAATCATTGAATCTTGCTTGTGTACTGATAAAATCTGGGTAGCAATTCATTCTTCTGGGCACTGTCTAGCGGCATGTGTACACTAAGCATGGGGAGTGCCCAGAACGGGCCAGGGGAGTGAAAGATAAGGACACTGTCCCCCAAGGAGCATGGCTACAAGGGGGAAGGGACCCAACAGGCTGAGCCAGGAGACATCAGGTCCTAGCTGAAGGAAGGAATCCCCCAGTCTCCCCACGACATCTGCTCTTGGGTTTTCTTGAGGTCATTGTTTGATTTCTCACCCCCTCAAAAAGCAATAACCCAGTTACATACTATAGTATAAAGAGATGCGAATTTTGAGCCAATCAACCATGCAACAAGCATTTATTAAGTGCCTACTATGTGACCAGTACTATACGAAGCACTGGGGATGCAAAGACAAAAAGGCTGCCTTCAAAGGGCTTAAATCTATGGAGGCAGAAAACCTGGTTTCAAGTCCCAGACCTTCCATTTGCTATGTGATCTACAGTAAGGGGCTTCGCTTCCATCCTCCTCAAGTTCCTTACCTATAAAATAGGCAATATATTTTTTACTTTACCTGCCTTTCAAGGGCATTTTAAGATTCAAATGAGATAAAAAGTATGTTGTAACCATAACCTTTATGAATGGGAACTTTTCTTATAACTTTCAGGAGCTCTCAATTATTTATTTACCGTGGGGATGGGGCAAGGGGGGAGATGATAATCCAAAATAACCAATGATTTTTAAATCATTTACGTTTATTTGGCCTTAGAATTCGATCAGACATACAGGCATTGTCTCTGTTTCTGTCTCTCTGTATCTCTCTGTGTCTCTCTATCTGTCTCAGTGTCTCTGTCTCTGTCTCTCTGTTTCTCTGTGTGTGTGTGTGTGTGTGTGTGTGTGTGTCTTTCTCTCTCTGTCTCTCTCTGTCTCTGTATGTCTCTCTCTTTCTGTCTGTCTCTCTCCCCCTCTCCCTCTGCTTATCCTTCTCCTTCTTTCTCTTCTCCCCTCCCTCTCTCTCTCACCTTCCTTGTATTTAGCTCAACTCTACTCCAACCAGTCTTATGGACAATATCCTGAGACC